>SKCR01049868.1:0-100377 GCA_019454045.1 Zanthoxylum bungeanum | reverse complement strand
ATCTTTGAGTATTCCAAGCTCCAAATGCGTTTCCCTAACACCTCTTTTGTTCCTTGCTTGTGCTAGCAAAAATGGAGAATGAGAAAACAATTTTCTGCCTTTGTTTATGCAGCTCACGGCGTGAGCAAGAGAGAAAGAAGAGGAGAGTGTTTTCACTTTTAATTTTGTTCCCTTTGCATGCCAAAAACGTGAGACACAAAGGAAATGAAAAGTGATATGATATCTAATACCAAAAGAATTTTTTAATGCAAAAAATCCTTCAAAACCGTGCATGACTTTCCCTCCAAATGAAATCCATCATTTGCCATCATTACCACACTTTGAGATTAGAGACAATGTATCATCCCTCAAAGGTGACTAGATACATCCACCATCTATTCGTATTAAGTAATGAGATATCGCGATGTGATTTGCGGATATCACTCGATTCAAAATACGAATGTGTCCGCAAGCACTTTCGGGCTCGGTTTCGTTAATTCCGAATTAACGAATTTCCGTCGCGACATGAATAAATAATTACGCCTTGCGAAATTACTATTCAGTTCGCTAATGAATTAATTCTAAATTATTCGTATGCCCGAATTAAAATCCTATTTTAATTCCGCGTCGAAATCTAATTTCGTTTAATAATATTTCGAATATATTATTTTATCGATTAATTCCAAATTAATCGATCTCTCTCTCTCTCCTAATAAGGCATTTTATCCAAGATAAAGTTTCTCCGCAATTAATCCAAGATTAATAAGGTTCGAATCAAACGTCATAGGTGAATCTTCAGGAAGCGACCCAAGAGATCTCCGGATATGTTGGCAGTAAATACGGTCGTTGGATAATCCAAACACGTACGTACCTCGTACTATGTCTTTACCGATTCACAAGACAAGATTGGCTTCTAGCAAAGCGCCATGCCTACCCAATTCTCCAGAAATATTCTTTACTGGAATATAAGATCTTTATCAAGCGTAGTATACCCCAGTATCGCGTATATCGATCCAGTATCGGACGATCACATGTTAGGCCTGGGGCTGGAGATGGTGTCTGCCCCGTACGAAACATATATCGGATATCAAACAACTAGTCTCTTTAAATCGACAATCCTGACCTGGTCATTTGTCCCGACGGTTGCAACCTTTTATAGAGGACTAGTTCTGTATCCTGCGTGATCATCATCTCCATATGTCTGAAGTGATACTTCTATCTTGACATCACATCCAGTACACTACGATTCTCGATAAACCCAGAAGAGGCGTACACAGAACCGGTTAAAGCCCTGAACCACCAAAACCAAAGTTTACCGATTGTCGCAAGTACTAGCGATGTAAGTCTCAGGTTAAGACCATATACACCTACCCTGATGTGGCCTCCCATAGACACGCAGACATACTACCAATGGGATTCCGCGGGGTCTATCATAGCGAAGCTATTCCGTCGCGGTACACATCGGTAAAACACAACCTTCTACCCCGCACTTACATAAGTATCCAATACTTAAATATATGAAACTATGCCGTTGTGCCATCACAACTCGCACAAGTGCAATACTAGTCTATTCCGCATTATCGGATTATCGATGTCCGATCTCGATAACACTCCGACTAGGATATTTAATGATTAAACCTTTTATATTGATACTGTCTCATATCATCTCAATACGGAACTAATCATATGGACTTTTGCCATTAATAAATCAAAGTAAATAATTTTACAAACGGCAAAAGTGCAATTTCATTATCGCATAGTTAATTTTGTACAATAATACAATATCATTTACAAAACAGTGACGCTATGGGTCATAATGTCCAACAATCTCCCACTTGGCCTATAGCCAGTCACTCAAGCATCTAATACCTGAACTATGTACATGTCGTTCAAACACTTGCTGAAGAACGGCCTTCGTCAGCGGATCTGCAATGTTGTCATCCGATGCGACCTTCTCGACTTTTACATCGCCACGATGTATAATCTCCCGTATCAGATGGTATCGCCGAAGAACATGCTTGGATCGTTGATGAGACCTTGGTTCCTTAGCTTGTGCTATAGCCCCGTTATTGTCACAATACAATGGTACGGCTCTCAGCATTAAACGGAACTACTCCTAATCCGATTAGGAATTTACGGATCCAAACTGCCTCCTTTGCTGCTTCCGATGCAGCAATATAACTCCGCTTCAGTTGTTGAATCGGCAACAGTATCTTGCTTGGAAGATTTCCAGCTCACCGCTCCGTTATTCAAACAAAAAATGTACCCGGATTGCGACTTGAAGTCATCTTTGTCGGTTTGGAAAACTTGCGTCGGTGTACCCAGACACCTCAAGTTCTCCACCTCCATAAATTAAGAAAGTATCCTTGGTTCGTCTAAGATACTTAAGGATATTCTTAACAGCCACCCCCAGTGACCTTCACCTGGATCGGCCTGATAGCGACTGCACATGCTCAAAGCATATGACACATCAGGTCGTGTACATATCATGGCATACATGATCGATCCGATTGCTGAGGCGAACGGTATCCGACTCATGTTATCTCTCTCTTCTTTAGTTTAGGACACAAGTCCTTAGACAGAAGAATACCACGTGACATTAGCATCAATCCCTTCTTGGATTGATCCATATTGAATCGCTTCAACACTTTGTCAATATATGTACTCTGGGAGAGTCCAAGCAGTTTTCTAGATCTATCTCGGTAGATTTTATTCCCAGAATAAAGGCTGCTCTCTCCAGATCTTTCATGGAGAATTTTAATGAAAGCCAAGCTTTCACCGACGTTAGCATGGGAATGTCATTGCCTATTAGCAATACGTCGTCGACATAAAGGACAATAAAAGTCAGTGCTCTCCCACTAACCTTCTTGTATACACAAGGGTCATCATCGTTTTGTAAAATCATATTCTTTTATGATCTCATCAAAACGCTGATTCCATGACCGTGATGCTTGCTTCAATCTATAAATGGATCGATTTAACTTACAAACCTTGTTCGCAAGTCTAGGTATGATAAAACCGTCAGGTTGTTGCATATATAAACATCCTCCAAAAGGTTTCCGTTAAGGAAAGCGGTTTTAACGTCATCTGCCATATCTCGTAATCGAAATATGCAGCTATTGCAAGCATTATCCGAATGGATTTAATCATGGCAACGGGTGAGAAAGTTTCGTCATAATCAATACCATATTGTTGATGATACCCCTTTGCTACAAGCCTAGCTTTGTACGTTTGAACGTTGCCATCCATGTCGGTCTTCTTGAAGATCCATCTGCATCCAATAGGCTTTACGCCTTCTGGTGCATCAACCAGTGTCCAAACTTGGTTGGCATACATGGAATCCATCTCGGACTTCATGGCATCTTGCCATAAAGCGGAATCAATATTATGTATTGCTTCCTCATACGTAGTCGGTTCATTATCCTCAATAAGATTATATCTACATGAGGCGAGATCAGGAACCCATACCTCTCAGGTACCTTCCTGACTCTCTCCGACCTACGCGGGTCCTTGTGTATCTGAAGATTGTGGTACATACAGACTCATCCTAGATGGTCTGTTTATGTTCCGTCGTAGATTCATTGCCAGGAACAGTATCACTACGATTTTCATCGAGCTCCACTTTCCTCCCACTTACCACTGCATTTAGGAATTCCTTCTCAAGGAAAATGCATGTAGAGCAACAAACACTTTGTTCTCTTGTGGGTGATAGAAGTAATATCCTTTGGTTCCTTAGGATATCCCACGAAAAGGCATTTATCTGATTGGGTTCTAGTTTGGTACCTTCCAAACGTTTAACATATGTCCAGCATCCCCAAATCTTCAGGAAAGAGAAACATGGTTTCCTTCCTGTCCATTTCTCATATGGAGTCTATTCAACAGACTTTGACAGAATCTTATTCAAAATAAGTACTGCACTGGTTAATGCGTATCCCCAGAAGGATATTGGTAGCTCAGTTTGACTCATCATCGACCTTACCATGTCTAACAAGGTACGGTTTCTCCGTTCAGACACACCATTTAATTGTGGTGTTCCAGGAGGAGTCCACTGTGAAAGAATACCATTTTCTTTCAAGTAATCTTGAAACTCATAACTTAAGTATTCGCCACCACGGTCCGACCGCAATGTCTTAATACTCTTACCTCTTTGTTTTTCTACTTCGTGTCGAAACTCTTTGAATTTCTCAAAAGTTTCCGACTTGTGTCTCATTAGATACACATAACCATAACGAGATGCATCATCCGTAAAGGTTACGAAGTAAATATCCACCTCTAGCCTGGCTAGACATGGGCCCACATACGTCACTATGAACAAGGGCTAACAGTTATGTGGTACGTTCACCTTTACCACTAAAAGGTGATTTAGGCATTTTGCCTAAAAGACAAGATTCGCAGACATATATGAATTAAGATCAATCCGTCCAAGTACCCACTCTTCGAAAGTGTGGATATGCGAGTCTTGTTTATGTGTCCTAGACGACAATGCCACATGTAAGCTTCATTTTTTAGATTACTCATTTTGAGCCTTTTGTTTGTTATTTTAGGAGATTCATTTATATTCAAAATATAAAGGCCATTATTTGCTACAGCAGTGCAAATTTCTGCATCATTTTTATATAAATAACACCCAGTGTTTCTAAATACAAAAGTGTACCCATGCTGGGTTAACAAAGATACAGATATGATATTCCTAGTCAAACTAGGTATATAATAACAGTTCAAAAGTTTAAGCATATGCCCCGAGGGCAATTCCAAAACAAAAGTCCCTACAAGCCAAAACAGCAACTGGAGTTTCCGTTTCCGACTCGTAGGTCAATCTCCCCTGAAGTCAGCATCCTGCTATCCTGCAGATCCTGCAAATCAGTACAAATATGAGCAGCACAACCAGAATCAAAAATCCAATTTTTAAAACTAGAAGTAGTCATATTTATCTCAATAACAAACATACCAGAGGCTAGTGCCTTGCCTGCCTTGATATCCTCCTTGTGTCCTTTGCCCATTCGGCAGTCCGTTTCCAGTGACCCTTCTTGCCGCAGTGGAGGCAGACATCTTGAGATTTGTCCCTTGGCTTCCCAGAAGCTTTTGTCGACTTGCCTTTAGCCCTTTTTTATGTTTCTTCTTCCTCACCCCTCCAGTAGCTTTGGGCCCAGCCTTTGGCCTCTGAGAGGTCGATGTAAAGTGCGCCTCGCGCTTGCCCCCTTATGGAGTTCTTTTTCAGACTCCTTCAAAATTGATAACAGCTCTCCAAGAGTGTCATCAGTATCCATCAACTTATAGTTGATTATGATTTGTATCCAAGTATCAGGAAGTGACTATAAGATCAAATCTATGGTCAGCTCAGCCTCCAAGACTATTCCCATATTGGCCAACTCATCAATATCGGCGATCATTTGAGCCCCATGGGCCTCAACTGATGCGCCTTCAGTCATTCGGGGCGCGGAAGAGTTTCTTCACCAACTCATACCTTTCCATCCGCTTGTTGGAGCGGTGGAGATCTCGAAGTCTAGCCATCATATTATAAGGATCCAAGTCCTTGTTCTGGCGACAAAAGTGTTGAGTCATAGAAGCTAACATAATAGCCTGAGCTGTGTCACAATCATTGCTGTGAGTTTTCCATAACTCCAGCTCAAGTGGGTCAGTGGGCTTAGGCGGGAGAGGTGTTTGTATAGTATACAGCTCCTCTCAGCCCCATGGACTATCCTCAGTTCATTTCCCAATCAGCGAAGTTTGTCCCCTTAAAGACATTGTCACAAATGATGATGTTCGGACATTTACCTTGCTAGCCATCTTAACTACGATAGTCCAACTATCTAGTTAACGATAAAATGGGTACAGTCAAACTGTTACAAGAAAAAATAACAATGAATTAGTCCAACTAATTTTAATTAATTAAACGAAATAATTTTGAAAGACGCGTGAGGCTAGTATCTGAACGAAATTGCAAATTCAATACTAGCCTCCCACTATTTTTATCAAGTCTCTAACCCTCTGTTGAGAACTCGGGAAATCCTATTTCCTAGTGGGCTAGGATCCCGTTAAATAACACACAACCTTGACTTTGGCCAACAAATTGTATGCTATTTAACTAGGTAGATCTCAAAGATCAATTGGATCTCATCCAATTCCTAGATCCGGTTAGGTGGACATCCAAGTCCAAAACATATGTATGCCAATGTATCTAATACATTTCCTAACCATATCCTCCGAACCATCTAAGCCTTGGCTTTGGCACAACAAACCTAATGATTCCGGTTAAGCGAGACCCATTGACAAGGAAAGTTTCGTAATCAATGTCATTGGACAAGAAGTGATCTTGACTTTGGCCAACAAATCACAACTTGGACAAGACACCGATGTGGAACAAAACTTTCATGATTCAAGTACATCCTCAATTGACAAAGGTCTTGACTTTGGCCAACAAACCGATGCCAATTTTGGATCTTGAACAAGAATCATTCAATGGAAGGATAATTGCTTAATATAAATTGAGGGTTTTATGCGTAAATTGCAATCAATTTATTATCTTTGTTAGGTCTTATCATCATACACCCTTAAGCATGCTTCTAAAACATCATAAAGTGCATAAAATAAATTAATAGTGATATACGGATGGATATATAAAACAATTTGTTCCTAGAACAAATCACTCCCTTTCCACTCCCCGCTAGCAATATACTACTTCTACCCAATTACATAATACAATAAGAGAAACCTCATTTACATTGAGGGGAATTAGGTGATAAGAGAATACAAAGAGATAAAAGAGATAAGGCTGGACACGCAGGTCCAATTTATAAATTCTAAATTTACAATAATTTCTAAAATTACCCTTTCCCTTCTAATATCCATCCGCTATACACTATTCATTCATCACATACATGTATATTCATTCAAGACATGCTATACAACCAATCAAATCCAATTAATTAGTCTTTATTTAAATGATCATCCAATGTTCAATCAACGGTTTGATTTTGCGCGAGTCCAACTCGTTTGAGAATAAGTACATAAGGTACGAATTCATGAATTATCGAACTACTCGTTAAATCCAATTTAAGCCGTATTCAATATTAATTCAATTTATTTAATTCCAAATTAAATGTTTACACTTTTAATGTGCTTTTAAAGATTAGATTCTAAATCTTATCAAATTGGGTCTCCAAGCCCAACTAACATCCAATGTTTGTTTAATTAAAGTCCGATGGGCTTTCAATTGATTTATAAAGGCTTGGGCTTTGGTCAATGTGGGTCAAACCCAATTACCAAGCCCAAATAAGGAATCACCCTTAAGTGCCAAAAATCAATTTCAAGCCCATAAGGCCCAATTAAACATAAAAGCCCATTAATTAAATTTAATATTCCAAATTTTAAAATTCAATTGATTAAAGTGTAATTTCATGATTAATTCATTAAATCAAATATTTCAAAAATACCAATTTAATTTATTATTCATCAATTGTTCAAAACACTTGTCTAACATTTATTTGAACAAAAATCAAGTCCTTTAACATGTCATGTTGTATTCGGCCAAGAGAGATTTTGCGTTTCGATTTGTTTTCAATCCAATTGAATCACTAATCTAACATACATATAGATTTTAGGTCATCCAATGAACTTGAAAGCAAAAATTCAATAATAGTGAAAAGACCTCAATTTTCGGTCAAGCATCAACTTTAGGGAAAAATCATCCAATGTATTTTTTCTCAAAATTGAACATGTATTACATCAAATATCACATTTAATCATGCTTAAGTTATCCAATAAACTTGTGCATGAAAAATTCCAAATCTTCAAATGACCTACACATTCGGCCAATGCATCAATTTTGGGGGGAAAAAAATATCCAATACAATTTTCTCAAATTGATCATGTATTACTTCATATTACAAACATTTAAGCACACTCAAATCATCCAATGAACTTGTGCATGCAAAAATTCAACTTAATGGAAGTGCCTCACATTCGGCCAAGACATCAATTTTGGGGAAAAATCATCCAATGCATTTTTCTCAAAATCAATCATGTATTATATCAAATATCATACATTTAAACATGCTTAAGTCATCAAATAAGCTCATGCATGAAAAATTCCAATCCAATGGAAGCACCTCCACATTCGGCCAAGACAACATTTTGGGGAAAAAATCATCCAATGCATTTTTGTTAAAATTGATCATGTAATATATCAAATAACATACATATAAGCATACTTTAGCATCCAATTCCACAAGAACATGCTTCAAATCAATTTTCCCCAAATTAACCCTAATGTATTTCATGCTTAAACCTAGCTCAATGATACCATTGTTGGTTACTATAATTAGTCCCAAGGAAAGATTAAGCAATAGAAATACAATAATCATACATGCAAAGCTTGAAGGATGGCGAAAACATACTTACAAAGCTATGTGACGAAAATGGTGATGAGGATCCTTGAGCCTCCAATGATGAAGTTTCGGCCAAGTAAGAAGATGGAGAGTCAAATCTTTGAGTATTCCAAGCTCCAAATGCGTTTCCCTATCACCTCTTTTGTTCCTTGCTTGTGCTAGCAAAAATGGAGAATGAAAACAATTTTCTGCCTTTGTTATGCAGCTCACGGCGTGAGCAAGAGAGAAAGAAGAGGAGAGTGTTTCACTTTAATTTTGTTCCCTTTGCATGCCAAAAACGTGAGACACCAAGGAAATGAAAAGTGATATGATATCTAATACCAAAAGAATTTTTAATGCAAAAAATCCTTCAAAACCGTGCATGGCTTTCCCTCCAAAATGAAATCCATCATTTGCCATCATTACCACACTTTGAGATTAGAGACAATGTATCATCCCTCAAAGGTGACTAGATACATCCACCATCTATTCGTATTAAGTAATGAGATATCGCGATGTGATTTGCGGATATCACTCGATTCAAAATACGAATGTGTCCGCAAGCACTTTCGGGCTCGGTTTCGTTAATTCCGAATTAACGAATTTCCGTCGCGACGTGAATTAAATAATTACGCCTTGCGAAATTACTATTGTTCGCTAATGAATTAATTCTAAATTAATTCGTATGCCCGAATTAAAATCCGATTTTAATTCCGCGTCGAAATCTAATTTCGTTTAATAATATATCGAATAAATTATTTTATCGATTAATTCTAAATTAATCGATCTCTCTCTCTCTCCTAATAAGGCATTTTATCCAAGATAAAGTTTCTCCGTAATTAATCCAAGATTAATAAGGTTCGAATCAAACGTCATAGGTGAATCTTCAGGAAGCGACCCAAGAGATCTCCGGATGATATGTGGGCAGTAAATAAGGTCGGTTGGATAATCCAAACACGTACGTACCTCGTACTACGTCTTTACCGATTCACAAGACAAGGTTGGCTTCTAGCAAAGCGCCATGCCTACCCAATTCTCCAGAAATATTCTTACTGGAATATAAGATCTTTATCAAGCGTAGTATACCGCAGTAGTATCGCGTATATCGATTCAGTATCGGACGATCACATGTTAGGCCTGGGGCTGGAGATGTGTCTGCCCCGTACGAAACATATATCGGATATCAAACAACTAGTCTCTTTAAATCGGACAATCATGATCTGGTCATATTGTCCCGACGGTTGCAACCTTTTATAGAGGACTAGTTCTGTATCCTACGTGATCATCATCTCCATATGTCTGAAGTGATACTTCCATCGTGACATCACATCCAGTACACTACGATTCTCAATAAACCCAGAAGAGGCGTACACAGAGAACCGGTTAAAGCCCTGAACCACCAAAACAAAGTTTACCGATTGTCGCAAGTACTAGCGATGTAAGTCTCAGGTTAAGACCATATACACCTACCCTGATGCGGCCTCCCATAGACACGCAGACATACTACCAATGGGATTCCGCGGGGTCTATCCAGAGCGAAGCTGTTTTCCGTACCATCGGTAAAACACAACCTCCTACCGCACTTGCATAAGTATCCAATACTTAAATATATGAGAACTATGCCGTTGTGCCATCACAACTCGCAAAAGTGCAATACTAGTCTATTCCGCATTATCGATGTCTGATCTCGATAACACTCCGACTAGGGATATTTAATGATTTAAACCTTTTATATTGATAATGTCTCATATCATCTCAATACGGAACTAATCATATGGACTTTTGCCATTAATAAATCAAAGTAAATAATTTTACAAAACGGCAAAAGGGCAATTTCATTATCGCATAGTTAATTTTGTACAATAATACAATATCATTTACAAAACAGTGACGCTATGGGTCATAATGTCCAACATGAGTCGCGGTTTTTTTTGGTGATTTCTGGGGGAATTTCTGGACAGTTTTCAGTGCAGTTTTGGGGCTGTTTGGGGGGTATTTTCAGGGGGAATATACGTGCAGTTAGGGGGCTGTTTCAGTGGGGAATATGCGGGCTGTTTGTGCCATTGTGGGCTAGAAAGAGGGCAATATGTGGGCTTTGTGTTGATGACGTGAATGGAGGGTAGTTTGCGTGATACGTGAGTGGCTTTTAGGTGGCTATGCGTGAGTGGATTTATGGTGGCTAGGCGTGAGTTTGTTTGAGTGAGTGGAGTGGCTTATGTGTGGAGTGTGAGATAGATGGCTGAGTGAGGGACTTGATCGCTGAGAGTGTAAGGGGCAAGTGGCTTACGGTGCTTGTGGTCGAAGAGGCTGTGAGTGATCAAAGGGAGATTGTGATCAAAGGAGCAGATTGAGGCAATTTGTGGAGGCTGTTGAAGGTCGGTTTGTATTATTTTGTGGCTTGTTACGTGAAATAGGTGAAGGTTTTCATGTTCATGCGTTGGTTTGAAGGGCAGTGTATGAGTGTTAGTGGTTGCTACGGTTGGGGACAATATGAGGGTTACTGGGTTATTGGATCTGAAGGTTCTGGCGTGTGATGGTTGTGGGATCGTGAGGGTTTTTTGGCCTGTGATTTTTGAGAGAGATAGGGCGGAGAGAGGTTGTATTTTTTTGTGTTTATTGCATGGCCATGGACGTTAAGAGGCTGTGAATGTAGCTTTAGGGTTTTAATTTTTTTTTCTGTTTTTCTGTGGTGCCCTGTGGTATTGGAGAGTCCATTTTAGGTTTATTTTTTTGGTTGTTTATATAGTTATTGTATTAGGGTTTTGCTTAGTTTAATTAGGAAATAAATCAATTATATTAGGTGTATTTTAATTTGATTATTTCAGGCAAGGAATATGTGTATTTTAGGTGGGTAATATTTAAATTAGGTGATTGATTTCTTTATTTAGGAATGATTTAATTTTAATTGGAAGTAAATTATTAATTTTGGTATTTGATTTTAATTTAATTTTAATTTGTTTTATTTAATTTGATTTGGAATTTATTTAATTGGATTTAATTTTTGAATTTAATTTAATTTATTTAATTTATTTAATTTTTTTTATTTAATTTGATTTGGAATTTATTTAATTGGATTTAATTGTGAATTTAATTAATTTATTTAATTGGATTTAATTTGTGAATTTAATTTAATTTATTTAATTGTGTTTACTTTGTGAATTTAATTTAATTAAGATTTCATTTTAATTGGTTTGTGATTTTTAGATTAAGAATTTAATTAATTGATTGGTTATTTATTTTAATTTCGATTATTTTAATTTAATTTGATTTTAATTTAATTGGTTTCAATGGATTTTAATTTAATTCAAATTAATTTAACTTGTGTTTAATTGGTTTCGATTCAATTTAATTTGTGTTTAATTTTAATTGGTTTTAATTTATTTATATTAATTTAAATTTAATTTGTGACATGTATTTTAAATGTTTTAATTATTTTTGGAGGTGATTTAATGGGCTTGGGCTAAGGTTAAGTTTCAAAAAGGAGATTCAACAGCGAACCCGAAGCTAAACACGTGAACTAAATCCAACAAAACGTCAATTCTTGACGCTTCTCTTCCGACATCCGTTTCCCGCGACTTCCGCGACTTAAAAGATAGTTGTCTCCAAAATAAGACTCATCATCGGGTTTCACATGTAAAAATGCAATGCCTACAGTCGCCCCCACTTTGATGGGACTTGTGCAGTGTGTGACAGTAACAATCCTATCAAAGTACATGCAATGCATTTTCACTTACCTGGCTCGCCAGCTGTCTCTCGGTTTGCCTGTTGTACTGAGATACTTTGACCCTTGGGCTTTGTTCCCAACTGTTGAGATGAGGTTATTCCTCCGAGCTTTATTCCCGAACTATTTTGAGATGAGGCTTTATTTCTCCGAGCTTTGTCCCGAACTGTTGAGATGAGGCTTTATTCCACCGAGCTTTATTCCCGAACTGTTGAGATGAGGCTTTATTCCTCCCGAGCTTATTCCCCAAATGTTGAGATGAGGCTTTATTCCTCCCGAGCTTTATTCCCAAACTATACTGACATGAGGCTTTATTCCTCCCGAGCTTTATTCCCGAACTGTTGAGACGAAGCTTTATTCCTCCCGAGCTTTATTCCGGAACTGTTGAGATGAGGCTTTATTCCTCTCGAACTTTATTCCCGAACTTTTGAGATGAGGCTTTATTCCTCTCGAGCTTTATTCCCGAACTGTTGAGAAGAGGCTTTATTCCTCTCGAGCTTTATTCCCGAACTGTTGAGATGAGGCTTTATTCCTCCCGAGCTTTATTCCCGAGCTGTTGAGATGAGGCTTTATTCCTCCCGAGCTTTATTCCCGAACTGTTGAGATGAGGCTTTATTCCTCCTGAGCTTTATTCCCGAACAACTTTAGATGAGGCTTTATTCCTCCCGAGCTTTATTCCCGAACTGTTGAGATGAGGCTTTATTCGTCTCGAGCTTTATTCCCGAACTATACTGACATGAGGCTTTATCCCTCACAAGCTTTATTCCCGAACTGTTGAGATGAGGCTTTATTCCTCTCGAGCTTTATTCCCATACTATACTGACATGAGGCTTTCTTCCCCTTGAGCTTTGTTCCCAAACTATACTGACATGAGGCTTTCTTCCCATTGAGCTTTGTTCTCTGATCTGAGCTGACTGTGTGGCTTTGTTCCTGAACCGTATTGAATGCAGGCTTTCTTCCTGAACTGTACTGAATGCAGGCTTTATTCCTGAACTACACTGAATGTGGGCTTTATTCCCAAACTGAACTGAATGCAGGCTTTCTTCCTGAACTGAACTGGAGGCACGCTTTCTTCCTGAACTGCACTGAATGTGGGCTTTATTCCCGAACTGGACTGAACGTGGGCTTTATTCCCAAGCTGAACTGAATGCAGGCTTTGTTCCTAGACTGTACCGAATGTGGGCTTTATTCCCGAGCTGAACCGAATATAGGCTTTCTTCCTGAACTGTGCTTATTGTAGGATTTATTCCCTAATCTGAACTGACTGTGTGGCTTTGTTCTTGAATACCATACCTGACAGAAAATGATGCTGAACCAATGTAGGCCTCGCCCCCAAACTGATATAGGCCTCGCCTCGATCTGATACTGATGTGGGCCTCGCCCCCAATCTGATATGGGCCTCGCCCCCAAGCTGATACGGATATTATATCTCACACATTATATTACCTCTCGTGAGATAATTTTGATAGCTAGACATATTTTCGTCCTCAACGAATGCTTTGCGTCAAAACCAAATAATCTTCCAAGTACTTGACATACTCAAATCCAACCTTCTGAATGGGTGATCTGAACTAGACTCCCAGTCTGTGTGTGCTAAGGCTCTTTCGCAGCTTATTCCTTAAGCCAGCCAACTTGATGATTTCGCTTCGGAGAATCAGACCAATGGGTCTAACCAACCTAGATGTCTGGGTCACTTTCTATGATTACTTCGGCATACTCAACATGATATGATCTTCTTTTACTGCATCGTCTCTTTCTTTTCATTTGGAACTTTTTTCCTTCTTTTCTTTTCTTTTCTCTTTTCTCTTTTTTTTTTCTCTTTTTTTTTTACACACCTACCCTTTAAGGTAGCATTTCTCCTCATGGTGGTCCTAATACTCGCCCATGGGTAGCTTCACGCTTATCGGTTATAGGCGATCTATTTCTTTTCTTTTCATTGTAGAGACTTTTCTTTTTGTATTTCCAACCATATCACGTATCGTAGCGTAAGAAAATCAAGGTGGACATCCAAGCAAATGGTCATTCACCGATCCATCATCTCTTCGACTAGTCATCTTATCAACTGCTCAGGCTTCTGCCGCTGAGATACCTTTATCAGGTGCTTCTTAAGTCTAGCTGAAATCAATCCATTCAGAATACTAGATAAGAGCGCGTCTCGCACTTCTCGTTTCTAAGGCTTCACCCTACAACACACAATGTCATCACCGGACATATGTCTAACCATCAAAGATTCCTCTCTCTCTTTTTTTTATTCCCCTTTTTTTTTCTCTTCTTTTTTTTTTCTTTTTTCTCTCTCTTTTTTTTCTCTCTCTCTTTTTTTTCACTTTCTCACTCCAAGGAATATTTATTTTCTTCACTGCTGATAATGTGGGCCTCGCTCCTGGGATCCATTCTCGAAACCCATGCTAATACTGTGGGCCTCGCCCCCTGGGATCCATTCCCGAAACTCATGCTGATATTGGCCTCAACCTTCATATTACCATCTGAATCTTAACACTGATATGGGTTCCGGCCCTAGGATTACTACCCGAATCTGATTCTGTGCTTTAGCTGTTTCTGTTTGGCTCATCTTCGCCGCTTTCTCTTTTTTTGTCTTCGACACTTGTTTACACAAAACAACACAAAAAGATGCAACATAGGTTACGTGTATGCATGTATGCATGAGTTTTCTTATCCCGTTGGGTTAGGTCTTCTATCAGTTCTTTTGATAACTGCTCGGTCTTTTCTTCCTTAGGCAAAGTACCACTTCAATTTGTCTGCACTGATCTGTTCTATGAACCCGTTTCTTTCCAAGTCTAACAGTCTCACTGTCTTCATTTCCCAATTCTTGAATGGCTAACTTATCTTTTCTGCTTGCTTCTTTTGAGGATTCCCTACGTTCTGAGCATCACATTACCAAGATTGAACACACTTATGTTGCAAGTTTGAAAGTAATAGACTTAGGCAGATAAATGAAATGATCGCCTTCATTATTGTTGAGGAAAAGGTTCGAACAAGCAAACAAAATCAATGTCTATGTTGAAAATGCAGGATCACAATTGAATGAGATCCGGGAAACAAACACCCTCATAACTTGCAACTCTGTCTTCATCCGTCTTCTTGCTTCCTTCGAACATCAGATTCTCCAACTGCAGTAGTTCTTCTTCCCATTTACTTCCCATTTTTGCCACTTCCTCCCCATCACTGTCTGAGAAGTTTTCCCAGAAATCCCTCATCTGCTTTATTTCATCTTTGCCACTGTTGTCCTGTATCCCCATGCGAGAAGTTTGATGGCGGTGGGTCTGGAGGGCAAGGCTATCTGGTAGGCCATTTTTGATCATATGTGAGGGCGGAGGTTTTCTGTGTGTGTCGGGTCATTCTTTTTCAGGGTTAGGTATTTTGTAGGAGTCTATGAGGTGCTGGATTTCGTGCCTAAGGCGGACGCAGTTGTTAGTTTCATGACCCTTTTGCTGATGGAAGTAACAGTAAAGGTTCAGGTTAAGGTGACATGGCACAGGACTTGGAAGTGGTTTAGGCTCTAAGGGATATAGGAGTCCTTGCCTTTTCAGCTCTTCGAATACTTATGACAAAGGTTTACCTAAATTGGAGAATCGTCTATTTCTGACAGAGGTAACCCCAGAGGGAGTAGGCTTGGGCTTTGAAGGTTTCCCAATGATCTTTCCATTCTGGTTGCACAACTCTCTATTATCAGCTATATGGAGTACGGCCAAACTGGTCACAACATTAGTCATAGCTTGTAATATCTCAATAATCCCTGTTACTTTGGTCTCCAATTGATCTAGGCGGGACTCCTCGTCGGCTAACTTGCTCATGCTAGTTAATGGTCCTTTGACAAATCTTCCTTCTTAACCCAACGGGAATCAATGATGGCTTTTAGAACACAAGGGTTTAGCATGATGCATGTATGCATGGGGTGCATGAGAGGCATATAACATATAAATCATACTAAGTCAATAAAATTTTCAAACAAGTCAGCCCATTATCATTTTAGAAGCTTTTGGGCTGACTGTCATAAGAGTGAACACGTCCCAGTTTAAATGGCCCAACGAGTTCATATCTTATGGCAAGGAGCCCAACTAAATCCAAATGATAATACTCCGAACACAATCACAAAATGGCCCATTGTCATTTAGAAGCCTTTGGCCCAATCGTCATAAGATACGTTCTTGTCCTAGTTTAAATGGCCCAACAAGCCAATATCTCTTGACAAAAGATCCAGATGGATTCAAATAGCAATGTTCCCAAACATAAGCATACAAGGAAGATATTATAAAATAATAACTTCTATCGTGTGGCCCACCATCATTTCATAAGCTTTGGGCCTAATTTACATAAGATACGAACCTGCCCCAATTTAAATGGACCAGCAAGTTCGCATTTTTGACAAAGAGTCCAATTCATCCAAATGATAATGGTCCTAAAGCACAAGGAAATATTTGTTATAGGCTATACAACCCGGTCTACGCATGGGTTCGTGGGAGTATGGACAAAGGCTCACATCGACGAAGGATGGCCCACAACTAGGTCTCCCCAATCATGGGTTCGAGCAACCAAGTGAGCACACCCTTTTTTATACACTAAGGTACGTGCCAATGAGCTATGGTGTGTGACTGACTATCAAATGGATTTCCCGTTGTAGATTCCCCAGAGGGAAGGTGGAGCGAGGCTTACTTAAATACCCAAGCCTCTTAGGCTCTTATCGCTTGGTGTCAGGAATAAACAACGAGTCCTCCAAATTAGTCCATCACAATAGGCTACGAGTAGATGGCTATCTAGGTGCCTTCACAGCTTTTCCTTCTAGAAAGGTAGTGAGTGAAGGAAGACACCAAACCATTACCTAGCCTCAAAATGCCTTTGATCACAACCCCCATTTCACACATTTGTAGACACGGTTAATTAAAGCATAAATCTATACATTACAAGGCATTATTTCGGGGCCGATTCTCTATCCCCAGTGGAGTCGCCAGACTGTGGGAGGGAACAGTAGAAACTGGGCGACGCATGCTGTTCCAGGCTCGGGGGCCTAGTTGGGAGTACGGAGTAGCCAACGGAGGACTAAACCGGAGAATAAGGGAGTCGCCACCCGGTGTGAACCGGGACAAAGATTTAAGGCCGCACTCACCCCTCACAAGGGAAGACCTCAAACCATTGGGTTCGGAATGGTACCTTACTTATGCAACTTGTAATGTAAAGATTTATGCAATAATACAACCAAGCCTATGACATGTATTTCCAAGTGCACCATAATCCTAAATCACATGCTTAAAAGTATAGTTTAGATCTAACATACATGAAACCAAATCTTATTTCCAAATTCACATGCTCAAAGGTAGGCCTTTGCAACAACAAGCACATAACGTCATAAGAATTCAATCATTCATGTAAATATAAACACAAACAGTCATGTTAACATTTTCATGTAATGTAAAGGAAATCAAAATGACGACAAAAATATGTAGGCGCATTATGTAAAGAAGCATATAAGATATGGTCAAAATAACCGCATGATAAGCGAGATCAATGCAAACACGCAACTTTAAAAGATGAAGAAAGACACGAATTTAAACATGCCAAAGATGAAAAAATCAAAGATGCAATTTTACATTAAAGATGAACATGCCATAATGTGATGCTAAAGGATGCAACTAACATGAGTGAAAGAAAGGAATACCGAGAATAAGAGAAATGCAATATGCGCCTATGTCCATGCAATCACTACCAATTTTCCATTAAGCATGTTACATGTGATGCAAGATTATGCAATGATATGTCATATGGATGAATGATATGGAAAAGAAAGCATGACACAACTTTGCGTGACAAAAAAAGAAATAAAGTGCATGGTTAAAATGACATTTTACAAAAACAGCGATAAATCACGTAATAAACAGCGCGGCGAAACATCATGGCAAAGGTAGCCTTGTGGCGTTTTCCCTCAAACGAAGGACCTTAGAACCATCCTAGTTAAGCCCATGCGCACATATCACATAATTAAGTGCAATAAATAAGAAGCATAAAAAAAGGATTTTTGTAAAACATCGATAAATCGTGTAATAAACAGCGCGGCAAAACATCATGGCAAAGGTAGCCTTATGGCGTTTCCCTCGAATGGAGGACCTTAAAACCACCCTAGTCAAGCCCATGCGCACATATTACATAATGCATAAAAAATAAAACAAATAAATAAAGAATATCGGATTTCGTATACCCGATTGAACACATCTCTCGTCCAATCAAGTATACATCATCCGGCGCGGCGAAGCTGTTGGATAAAATGACCCATAGCGTCATTATTTGCACAGATCATTGTGTTGTTGTAGCAAATTAACTATGTGACAAGGAAATTGCACTCTCATCATTTGTGATTAAATCACCATAGATATATAAATGAAGAGAGGTCCATATGATTAGTTCCTGGATTGAGATGATATGAGACAGTATCAGTCCACGAAGGATTAATCATTAAATATCCCTAGCCGGAGTATTATCGAGACAGGACATCAATAATTTGGAATAGGCTAGTATTGCACTTGTGCGCGTTGTGAGGGCACAACGGCATAGTTCTCATATATATAAGTATTGGATACTTATGCAAGTGCGATAGGAGGTCGTGTTTCACCGATGGTACGGGAAACAGCTTCGCTCTGGATAGACCCTTCGGAATCCCATTGGTATTATGACTATGTGTCTGTGGGAGGCCGAAATCAGGGTAGGTGTGTATAGTCTTAACCTGAGACTTACATCGCTAATACTTGCGATAATCGGTAGACTTTGGTCTTGGTGGTACAGGGCTTTAACCGGTTCTGCGTACACCACTTCTGGGTTTATCAGAGAGTCGTAGTGTATTGGGTGTGATGTCAAGACGGAAGTATCACTTCAGTCATATTGGAGATGATGTCACGTAGGATACGGTACTAGTGCTCGTAAGTGTTGCGCAACCATCGGGATATTATGACTAGGTCATGCATATCCGATTATAGAGACTATGTTACCAGACATCCGACATGCGCTTCGTACGGGGCAGACACAAATCCAGCCACAGGCCTAGCACGTGACTATCCGATACTGGGCCGATATACACAATAATACGGTATACTACGCTTGATACAGATCTATATATTCCTGTAAGAATATTTCTGGAGAATTGGGTAGGCATGGCGCTTTGCTAGAAGCCAACCTTGTCTTGTAAATCGGTATAAACGTAGTACGAGGTACTTACGTGTTCGGATAATCCGAAGACCGTATTTACTGCCAACATATCCGGAGATCTCATGGGTCGCTTCCTGAAGATTCACCGATGATGTATAACTCGCACTTTAATTAATCTAGGATTAATTAGAAGAGAGAGAAAATTAATCTGGGATTAATTGCGGAGATATTTTATCTGGGATAAAATATTAATTAAAGAGAGAGAATGATTAATTTGGAATTAATCGATAAAATAATATATTCGATATATTATAAGAAATTGGATTTCGACGCGGAATTAAAATTAGATTTTAATTTGGGCGAACGAATTAATTTAGAATTAATTCGTTAGCGACGTGAATAGTGATTTCGTTAGGCGTAATCATTTAATTACGACGCGACGGAAAATTCGTTAATTTGGAATTAGCGAACCCGAGCCCGAGAGTGATTGCGAGCGCATTCGCATTTCGAATTCGAGCGCGGCACGCAAGTCACATCAAGCGTCAAATCGTTAGTCACATCATGCGTCAAATCAATTGTCACTTTGAGTGATGTGACTGACAACATGTCACTTTATTAAAGTGATATGATGTGACTTAAAGTAAAAAGTAGAAGTGATATGGTTGTTGGAAAAAGCATTAATAAACTTTTACTTTTTGACTTTTGATATATATATATATGAAAATGATTTATATATATTTGTTTTTGTTTTTGAAAAAAATAAATATATAAACCAAAAAATCATTTTCTCTCTCTCTCTCACCACTTACGCATCTCTTCCTCTCCCTCTCTTTTCTCTTCTTTCTTCACGGTTTCAAAGCCGATTTCTTCAAAAATTTTCTGGTTTTGACCGAAATTTTGAGAAGCAAATTGAAGAAGAGTAGTGCTAGCACACACATGGGTTATATTATGGTGATAGGGAAACGAATTTGTGAGCTTGGAAAGCTTGAAGCTTGAAGCTTCAATGGAATCTTCAATGGCCGAACATGGAGGAGGCAAACCAGTCACCAACCGAGCAGTCCACTGCATGAGGAAGCTATTGCCGAGCTTATGGAGGAAGCTTGAAGGCTTTTATTCTTCATTTCATCAAAACCCATCAATGTGAGTATGTATTCCGCCTTACTCCTTTGTGTATTCAACTCGTTTTTATGCATGTTTGTGATCCTTGGGACTTGATTGAAACTCAACAATGGTATCAGAGCTATTGGTTGCATAAAAACGAATTAGGGTTCTTGAGCAAAATTTGGGGCTTTTTGATTTAATCATGATTTTGACAAATTGTTTGTTTAAGAATGTTTGTATATGAATTAATTAGAGTTATATGTAATCAATTTGTTGAAAAATTAATTGGATTGATTTTCCCCAATTTGCTTAATGTTGGCCAAAACTTTAATTTGGGTAAACTCAATTTGAGCATCAAATGATTAAATTGTTTAGTATAGTATGCTTGAATGAGGTTGAATTGATGTTGTGCATAATCAATTTCATGAAATTTGGTTGGATCCATTTTTCCCCAAATTTTGGGCATGACAAATTTGGGTAAACTTGATTTTGAGCATGTTTAATGAAATTGGATGATTTAGAATGCTTAAATGTTGTTTAATTGATGATTGATTAGATCAATTTGATGAAAAGTGTTTGGAACAATTTTTCCCCAATTTGCTTGTGATGGCCGAATTTGGCAAGTGCCCTATTGTCTTGGTTTTTTGATTTTTTGTTCATTGGATGACTTAGAAATCATTTGGGGATGTTGAATTTATGTTTGATTGGGTTCAATTGGATTGAATTTGATTTGGGCATAATTTCCCTCTTTGGCCGAGACTTTAGCATGTATAATTGGGTTTGATTTTGATTTAATTATGTTGGACATGATTAATTGATGTTAAGCATGATTAATTGGACAAATTTGATGTTTTGGAAACTTTGATTTGGGCAATTAATAATGCAATACACTTTAGGTAATTTAATTGGAAAATTTGGAATTTTTGGAATTAAATTATTGGGCTTAAAATTGGATTTGGGCTTTTTAAGTTGTTATTGGGTTTATTGGACTTTGTTGTACAAAGTTGGTTTAGGCCAAAATTGGTTGGATCCAATTAGGGCCAAAACCGCTTCCAAAAGGCCCAAATGCAACTAATAAACCTTTAACGTTTAATTGGGCCTAATGGCCCTAAATTAATTTATGGGCTTATGGGGTAACTCCCGGATTGGACTTTGGTTGCAGGTTTGACCCGAGTCGACCAAAAGTCCACGCCTCAAGAAATTAATTAAAAGCCCATTGGACTTTAATTAAATTAATATTGGATATTAATCGGGCTTTGAGACCCGTAGCGATTAAATTTGGAATTTAAATCGTAAAGGTTTATTTTAAAAAGTGTAATATTTAATTTGGAATTAAATAATGAATTAAAATTAAATGCGTATTAAATTGGATTTAATTATGTAATTTAATTTAATTCGTAGAAATTGTACTTTGAGTACGTGTTCGCAATACGAGTTTGACTCGAACAAAATCAAATCTTTGTTTGAACATTGGATGATCACTAATTATCAAGATTAATTAATTTGATTTGATTGATTGATAACATGCTTGTATTAAAACATGGTTGTGATGTTTGAATAATGAATATCGGATAGATATTAGCTGGGTGTGGTGATTTTGGAAATAGTAATAAATTTGATTTATTAAATTGGACCTGCGTGTCCAGCCTTATCTCCTATTTCTTTGTATTCTCTTCTCACCTATTCCCCTCTATGTATATGAGGTTTCTTTAGAAGTGTAGTGTAACGGGTAGAAGTAAATACATGTGCTAGCTGGAGAGAGAAAGTGAGAGATTTGATCTAGGATCAAAGTGTAAAATATCCATCCGCATATCATTATTATTTTATTTTCATACTCGCTTTATTATGTGTTTAGAATGCATGTTTAAGGGTGTATGATGATGAGACCTTAACAAAGATAATTAAATTGGTAGCCAATTTGCACGCGAAAAGCCCTCATAAAATATCATGCGTCTTTTCCTTCCATTGAGTGATTCTTGCTCAAGATCCTAGATCGGCATGGGTTGTTGGCCAAAGTCAAGCCCTTGTCCGCGAAGATGTGTTTGAATCACGAGGCTTTGTTCCACATCGGTGTCGTGTCCAAGTTGTTGTTTGTTGGCCAAAGTCAAGACCACTTCTTGTCCATTGACATTGATTACGAAGCTTCCATGTCAATGGGTCCGCGCTTGACTGGGATCACTAGGTTTTTTGTGCCAAAGCCAAGGCCTAGTTGATTCAGAGGAAAAAGGTTAGGGTATACATTCGATGTATAGGCATATATAAGATATATGTTTGGGACTTGGATGTCCACCTACTGGATGTAGGAGTTGGATGAGATCCAATTGATCTTAGAGATCTACCTAGTTAATTATCATACATTTGTTGGCCAAGTCAAGATTGTGTGATATTTAACGGGATCCTAGCCCACTAGGAAACACGGTTTCCCGAGTACTCGACAGAGGGTTAGAGGCTCGACGAAAATAGTGGGAGGCAAGAATTGAATTTGCAATACTCGTTCAATTACTCGCCATACGCGCTCATTTAAATTATTTCGTCATTAGATTAAATGTTAGTTAGACTAATATTTAAATTGTTGTTTTAAACAGTTGGACTGTATTATACTTGATTATATATAATTGGATTATATTAATCAATATATTTAAATTAATTTATTTCAGTTTACAGTTGATTTTATAATTGGATTATAGTAATCAATGTAATTGAGGTTAATTAATTTGGATTATATTTGATTATATAGTTAGACTATTATAATCATTATAATATATATAGTACCACTAATCGTTGATTAAATAGTTGGACTATTGTAATCAAGATAAAATTGAAATGTTGGATATTTAAAATATAATCTGGGATTGAAATATTTTAAATGATTTAATTTTCAAATTGGGAATAAATAATAGGTTACTTTATTTGATAAAATAACTTATTATACCTTAAGCCCAAAATTAAGCAAATAAGTAGAGCATAATATCTTTGGAAGATTTATGTGATGATGACTTTAATGCTTAATTTAATATACTTGTCATAAATCTAATTTTAGATTTAAGAAGTATTAAAATTGTAATTTATAATTCTTGGAGAATTAATTGACTATTCTAGAGGAGATAAAGTCAAAATTTGCAATTGGGCATGTAGCACGAGGTACACATCGTTTCGATATTCCGAAACCCATGGCTTGGCCAAAGGTTTGTGAAATATTGAAAAGATAATTGACGTATCCCAAAGTGACTACCATTTGGATATGGCAGACACGAAGGAATTAAAGAAAGGGCAAGGCTCTTACTTTAAAAATGTTTGTCTTAGTTATGTTCACAGCTAGTATTGAAATTAGATTTTAAATACTTAGTGTGGTACATAAAATATATGTATTGATGTTCAGAATCTGCTTTGAGCAGGATACTGACTTCAAGCTGAGATTTCTCTGCGAATAGGAAACGGGACGAAAGTCGCTGTTTCGACCGTAGATACCTAAGTTTAGGAACTACCCTTCGGGTATGTACTTGAATTAGGAACTGTTATAATGTAACTAGTTTGACTAGAGACATTATCTCTATATCAGTGTTTAATCCGTTACGGATAAAACCTTTATATTATAGAACACTAAGTGTTTTATTATATAAAAATGATACTGAGATAAATACATTAGATGTAAATAACATAATTTATATTTTGAATATAAATAAAATCTCAAACATATAAAATGACAAATAAATAGCTCAAATTGATTTGATCAATAGAGACTTATTTGTGGCATTGTTGTCTAGGACACAATTTAATTAGACTCGTATATCCACACTTTTGAAGAGTGGGTACTAGGACTGATTTGACTATTCAATAAGGTCTGTGAATCTAGTTTATTAGGTAAAGTACCTAAAATACTATTTACTTGGTAATAGTAAAAGGGCCACCGATCTGTTAGCCCTATTCATGGTGAAGTAAGTGGGCCCATATCTAGCTAGGCTAGATGTGAATATGAATATTTCGTGACCTTAACGGATGTGGCATCACGTTATGGTTATGTGTTTCTTTTGAATAACACAAATCAGAAACTTTTAGAGTTTCGACACGAAATAGACAAACAGATCGGCTATAGTATTATAATGTCACGGTAAGACCGTAATGGAAAATACTTAAGCAATAAGTTTCTTATATACTTGAAAGAGTATAGTATTCTTTCAAATGAGGACTCCTCCCGGAACACGTCAAAGTGACGGTGTGTCCGAACGGATTAACCGAATCATGTTAGACATGATAAGGCTAATCATTAGTCACTCTGAGCTACAATTTCCTTCAACGGATAAGTTTTATCAGTGCAAAACTTATTTCGAATAAGGTTCCATATAAATCTGTTTGACAGCTGTCATATAGGATATGAACAGGGAAGAAACGAGGTTTCTCATTCCTGATAATTTGGGTATGCCAGGCATAACGTTTGGATGATACTAAACTAAGGACCCAAATTGGATAAGTGCCAATATAGGTTATCCTAAGGGAAAACATAAGTATAGTACTTATAAATCTCACATGAGAACAATGTGATTGTTGCTCACCATGCGGTTTTTCCTGAGAGTAATACCGATATGCAGTGGTCAGTGGGAGGACAGTGATACTCGATGAAAATCAGTGTAATACTATTCAAGGCACGAAGTCCTTAATGGAACACAAATAGTTCATCTATGATGAATCTATACCATTAATCTTCGAATACACAAGAACTGAGTAGATCGAATAGAGTCAGAAAACGACCTAGGGTATGGGTTTCTGATCAAACCTCATAAAGATGTCAATCTTATGAAGGTACATCCACCGACTATGTTTTGAGGAAGTGATACGAGGTATCGACTCCCTATTATGGCAAAGTGCCATGAGTCCGAAATGGATTCCATGTATAACAACTATTTTAGATACTAGTTGTTGTACCACAAGGCATTGTGCCTATTGGTACAATAAACGTCTTCAAGGAAGACATACATGGAAGGCAACATACCAACGTACAAAGCTGGGCTTTTGACGGAAAGGTATCGTTATCAACATTGTGTTAATAACGGTTCAACTTTTTACCTGTTGCCATGGTAAATCCATTTTGAAGATGTTTGTTGATAACTGCATATTTCATCTATGAAATGTGTCAGTTGCAAATCAAAATCACTTTCCTGAAAAGGAAACCTTTTGGAGGATGCTTACAACATCCTGACGATTTTGTATAACCGACAAACAAGGTTTGCGGGTTATTCGATCCATATTGGATTGAAACAAGCATAAGGTTCTTGGAACTGACGTTTTGAAATAATCATAATGTTTATGATTTGACTCAAAACGAAATAATTCTTGTGTATATAAGGAGGTTAGTGGGAGAGGGCACTGACAATGAAATTCCCATAAAGCAATCGGTGAAAGCTTGGCTTTCATAAGAAATTCTCCGTAGAATTCTGGGGAGTAACAACCTTTATTCAAGGAATAAAGATCTACAGGGATAGATTTGGAGTTGTTAACACTCTGGAAATTGTACATTTAAAATGTACTTGTATTGGTGTCTCATACGCTTCGAGCATATGGAGTCACAATCGGGTCAATCCAAGTGATAGTCACTGGATTGAAGATTAAGAACATCTGTTAGTATTTGAGAGAACTAAAGATGTTGTCTTAAACTATGGAGATGGAGAACTTGAAGTGACTGGGATCACTGTTGCAAGTTTCCAAACAATTAAATAATACGGTAATATAAAGTTTGAATAACGGGACAATAAGCTGGAAATATTCCGAGCAAGATAACTATTGCCGAATAAACAACAAATGTGGATTATTGCTGCAGCTGAGGCAGCAATAGAAGCCATTTGGATCGATAATAAATCTAATTAAATTAGATATAATTCTGTTAGCGGCTGAGCTAGGCGTCAGCACAGGCTAAAGAATTAATGGTCTCATCGACGATCCAGATATATACTTCTATATCATCTAATTCGTTCGGATCATACATCGTGGCGATGTGATGATCGTATAAATCGCGTCAAAAGATAATTACGCAAATCCGGTGACGAAAACCTTTCCTCAGCAATTTGAGCGAACCGTACATAGTTCGGGTGTTGGACACTTGAGTGACTGGCTATGTGCCAAGTGGGAGATTGTTGGATAAAATGACCCATAGCGTCACTATTTGCACAGATCATTGTGTTGTTGTAGCAAATTAACTATGTGACAAGGAAATTGCACTCTCATCATTTGTGATTAAATCACCATAGATATATAAATGAAGACAGGTCCATATGATTAGTTCCTGGATTGAGATGATATGAGACAGTATCAGTCCACGAAGGATTAATCATTAAATATCCCTAGCCGGAGTATTATCGATACAGGACATCAATAATGCGGAATAGGCTAGTATTGCACTTGTGCGCGTTGTGAGGGCACAACGGCATAGTTCTCATATATATATGTTAGACATTATGACCCATAGCGTCACTGTTTTGTAAATGATATTGTATTATTGTACGAAATTAACTATGTGATAATGAAATTGCCTTTTGCCGTTTTGTAATTTATTTACTTTGATATATAAATGGCGAAAGTCCATATGATTAATTCCGTATTGAGATGATATGAGACAGTATCAATACATAAAGGTTTAAATCATTAAATATCCCTAGTCGGAGTATTATCGAGATCGGACATCGATAATACGGAATAGACTAGTATTGCACTTTTGCATGTTGTGAGGGCACAACGGCATAGTTCTCATATATTTAAGTATAGGATACTTATGCAAGTGCGATAGGAGGTTGTGTTTTACCGATGGTACGGAAAACAGCTTCGCTCTGGATAGACCCCGCGGAATCCCATTGGTAGTATGTCTGCGTGTCTATGGGAGGCCGCATCAGGGTAGGTGTATATGGTCTTAACCTGAGACTTGCATCGCTAGTACTTGCGACAATAGGTAAACTTTGGTTTTGGTGGTTGGGGGACCTTAACTGGTTCTGTGTTCACCTCTTCTGGGTTTATCAGGAATCGTAGTGCACTGGGTGTGATGTCAAGATGGAAATGTCACTTCAGACATATGGAGTTGATGATCACACAGGATACAAAACTAGTGCTCTATAAAAGGTTGCAACCGTCGGGACAATATGACTAGGTCAGTATTGCCCGATTTAAAGAGACTAGTTGCTTGATGTCCGATATATGTTTCGTACGGGGCAGACACATTTCCAGCCCCAGGCCTAACATGTGATCGTCCGATACTGGATCGATGTACGCAATACTACGGTATACTACGCTTGATATAGATCTAATATTCCAGTAAGAATATTTCTGGAGAATTGGGTAGGCATGGCGCTTTGCTAGAAGCCAACCTTGTCTTGTAAATCGGTAAAAACGTAGTACGAGGTACGTACGTGTTTGGATTATCCAACGACCGTATTTACTGCCAACATATCCGGAGATCTCTTGGGTCGCTTCCTGAAGATTCACCTATGATGTTTGATTCGAACTTTATTAATCTTGGATTAATAACGGAGAAACTTTATCTTGGATAAAATGCCTTATTATGAGAGAGAGAGAGATCGATTAATCTGGAATTAATCGATAAAATAATATATTCGATATATTATTAAACGAAATTAGATTTCGACGCGGAATTAAAATCGGATTTTAATTCGGGCAAACGAATTAATTTAGAATTAATTCATTAGCGAACTGAATAGTAATTTCGTAAGGCGTAATTATTTAATTCACGACGCGACGGAAATTCGTTAATTTGGAATTAACGAAACCGAGCCCGAAAGTGCTTGCGGACATATTCGTATTTTGAATCGAGTGATATCCGCAAATCACATCGCGATATCTCATTACTTAATACGAATAGATAGTGAATGTATCTAGTCACCTTTGAGGGATGATGCATTGTCTCTAATCTCAAAGTATGGTAATGATAGCAAATGATGGATTCATTTTGGAGGGAAAGCCATGCACGGTTGTGGAAGGATTTTTTGCATTAAAAAATTCTTTTGGTATTAGATATCACTTCACTTTTCATTTTCCTTGGTAATTCACGTTTTTTGGCATGCAAAGGAAAGAAAATCAAAAGTGAAACACTCTCCTCTCTTCCTCTCTTGCTCACGCCGTGAGCTGCACCAACAAGGCAGAAAATTGTTTTCTCATTCTCCATTTTTGCTAGCACAAGCAAGGAATCAAAGGAGGTGATAGGGAAACCACCTTGGAGCTTGGAATACACAAATGTTGGAGCTTTCAACTCTTTTCTCCTCTTGGCCGAAACTTCAAGGATCTTGGAGCTTCAACCTTTGTTCATCTTTTCATCACAAAAGCTTTGTAAGTATGATTCCGCCATGCTTCAATTTTATTATATATATTCATTTTGTTGTATTTCATAAGCTTAATCTTTCCTTGGGACTAATTATAGTAACCAACAATATAAGTATTAGATACATATGCAAGTCCGATAGGAGGTCGTGTTTCACCGATGGTACGGGAAACAGCTTCGCTCTGGATAGACCCCTCGGAATCCCATTGGTATTATGACTATGTGTCTATGGGAGGCCGAAATCAGGGTAGGTGTGTATAGTCTTAACCTGAGACTTACATCGCTAATACTTGTGATAATCGGTAGACTTTGGTCTTGGTGGTACAGGGCTTTAACCGGTTCTGCGTACACCGCTTCTGGGTTTATCAGAGAGTCGTAGTGTATTGGGTGTTATGTCAAGACGGAAGTATCACTTCAGTCATATTGGAGATGATGTCACGTAGGATATGGTACTAGTGCTCTTAAGTGTTGCGCAACCATCGGGATATTATGACTAGGTCATGCATATCCGATTATAGAAACTATGTTACCAGACATCCGACATGTGCTTCGTACGGGGCAGACACAAATCCAGCCACAGGCCTAGCACGTGACTATCTGATACTGGGCCGATATACACAATACTACGGTATACTACGCTTGATACAGATCTATATATTCCTATAAGAATATTTCTGGAGAATTGGGTATGCATGGCGCTTTGCTAGAATCCAACCTTGTCTTGTAAATCGGTATAAACGTAGTACGAGGTACTTACGTGTTCGGATAATCCGAAGACCGTATTTACTGCCAACATATCCGGAGATCTCATGGGTCGCTTCCTGAAGATTCACCGATGATGTACAACTCGCACTTTAATTAATCTAGGATTAATTAGAAGAGAGAGAAAATTAATCTGGGATTAATTGCGGAGATATTTTATCTGGGATAAAATATTAATTAAAGAGAGAGAACGATTAATTTGAAATTAATCGATAAAATAATATATTCGATATATTATAAGAAATTGGATTTCGACGCGGAATTAAAATTAGATTTTAATTCGGGCGAACGAATTAATTTAGAATTAATTCGTTAGCGATGTGAATAGTGATTTCGTTAGGCGTAATCATTTAATTACGACGCGACAGAAAATTCGTTAATTTGGAATTAGTGAACCCGAGCCCGAGAGTGATTGCGAGCGCATTCGCATTTCGAATTCGAGCGCGGCACGCAAGTCACATCAAGCGTCAAATCGTTAGTCACATCATGCGTCAAATCAATTGTCACTTTGAGTGATGTGACTTGACAACATGTCACTTTATTAAAGTGATATGATGTGACTTAAAGTAAAAAGTAGAAGTGATATGGTTGTTGGAAAAAGCATTAATAAACTTTTACTTTTTGACTTTTGATATATATATGTATGAAAATGATTTATATATATTTGTTTTTGTTTTTTGAAAATAAAATAAATATATAAACCAAAAAATCATTTTCTCTCTCTCCCTCACCACTTACGCATCTCTTCCTCTCCCTATCTTTTCTCTTCTTTCTTCACGGTTTCAAAGCCGATTTCTTCAAAAATTTTCTGGTTTTGACCGAAATTTTGAGAAGCAAATTGAAGAATAGTAGTGCTAGCACCCACATGGGTTATATTATGGTGATAGGGAAACGAATTTGTGAGCTTGGAAAGCTTGAAGCTTGAAGCTTCAATGGAGTTTTCAATGGTCGAACATGGAGGAGGCAAACCAGTCACCAACCGAGCAGTCCACTGCATGAGTAAGCTATTGCCGAGCTTATGGAGGAAGCTTGAAGGCTTGTATTCTTCATTTCATCAAAACCCATCAATGTGAGTATGTATTCCGCCTTACTCCTTTGTGTATTCAACTCGTTTTTATGCATGTTTGTGATCCTTGGGACTTGATTGAAACTCAACAGAAGCCTCGGGTAAAGGATTTTAACCCCTTTAAGGGGACCTTTCAACACACTTGCTAAGCCTATGCGCACATATTACATAATGCATAAAAAAATAAAACAAATAAATAATGAATATCGGATTTCGTATACCCGATTGAACATATCTCTCGTCCAATCAAGTATACATCATCCGGCGCGGCGAAGCCTCGGGTAAAGGATTTTAACCCCTTTAAGGGGACCTTTCATCACACTTGCTAAGCCCATGTGCATCATCTCCACATGACATAAATGAATGATAAAAGACAGAAAAATTAAACGGCAAATAATCAAATGAACAAGATAACATAAAATCAACAAGTGCCATTTGCTCAAGTGGTACGTGGAATTGTTGCCCAAGTACAAACTGCACTACCGTCCATTCGGATTCGGCTACGGAATTTACGTCTTGGTTTCCATCCTATATACCACAAGAGACGACACTTCCATTCATCCAAAATCCACAACAAACATCATATACACAGCAAATGCCATAATACAGAAAATATAATCAAAGTAAATGACCAGAAATTAAATAGAAATAAGTGTGAAAAATACCCTCAGGTCTAACCTTTTTAGTTGTCCTCGGACTTGCGTTTCATGGAGATCGGAATGGATGAAAGCTCCTTACTTTTCCAGTTCACTAGCTTCGCGTTTGGCTCACTGTTCCACTGTTTTTCCAACTGTTCTGGCGTCATTTTACTGTTGTTTCGGGTGTATTTTCTGGTCACTGTTTATTGGTAATTTAGGGGACTGTTTTGGTTCGGTTTTATGGGGTTTGAGTTGCAGTTTTTTTTGGTGATTTCTGGGGGAATTTCTGGACAGTTTTCAGTGCAGTTTTGGGGCTGTTTGGGTGGTATTTTCAGGGGGAATATGCGTGCAGTTAGGGGGCTATTTCAGTGGGGAATATGCGGGCTGTTTGTGGGCGAGAAAGAGGGCAATATGTGGGCTGTGTTGAGGACGTGAATGGAGGGTAGTTTGCGTGATACGTGAGTGGCTTTTAGGTGGCTAGGCGTGAGTGGATTTATGGTGGCTAGGCGTGAGTTTTTTTTTGAGTGAGTGGAGTGGCTTATGTGTGGAGTGTGAGATTGATGGCTGAGTGAGGGACTTGATCGCCGAGAGTCTAAGGGGCAAGTGGCTTACGGTGCTTGTGGTCGAAGAGGTTGTGGGTGATCAAAGGGGCAGATTGTGATCAAAGGGGCAGATTGAGGCAATTTATGGAGGCTGTTGAAGGTCAGTTTGTATTGTTTTGTGGCTTGTTACGTGAAATAGGTGAAGGTTTTCATGTTCATGCGTTGGTTTGAAGGGCAGTGTATGAGTGTTAGTGGTTGCTACGGTTGGGGACAATATGAGGGTTACTGGGTTATTGGATCTGAAGGTTCTGGCGTGTGATGGTTGTGGGATCGTGAGGGTTTTTTGGCCTGTGATTTTTGAGAGAGATAGAGCGGAGAGAGGTTGTATATTTTTGTGTTTATTGCATGGCCATGGACGTTAAGAGGCTGTGAATGTAGCTTTAGGGTTTTAATTTTTTTTTTCTGTTTTTCTGTGGTGCCGTGTGGTATTGGAGAGTCCATTCTAGGTTTATTTTTTTGGTTTGTTTATATAGTTAGTGTATTAGGGTTTTGCTTAGTTTAATTAGGAAATAAATCAATTATATTAGGTGTATTTTAATTTGATTATTTTAGGCAAGGAATATGTGTATATTAGGTGGGTAATATTTAAATTAGGTGATTGATTTCTTTAATTTAGGAATGATTTAATTTTAATTGGAAGTAAATTATTTAATTTTGGTATTTGATTTTAATTTAATTTTAATTTGTTTTATTTAATTTGATTTGGAATTTATTTAATTGGATTTAATGTGTGAATTTAATTTATTTAATTTGATTTGGAATTTATTTAATTGGATTTAATTTGTGAATTTAATTTAATTTATTTAATTGGTGTTACTTTGTGAATTTAATTTAATTAAAATTTCATTTTAATTGGTTTGTGATTTTTAGATTAAGAATTTAATTAATTGATTGGTTATTTATTTTAATTTCGATTATTTTAATTTAATTTGATTTTAATTTAATTGGTTTCAATGGATTTTAATTTAATTCAAATTAATTTAACTTGTGTTTAATTGGTTTCGATTCAATTTAATTTGTGTTTAATTTAATTGGTTTTAATTTATTTAGATTTAATTTAAATTTAATTTGTGACATGTATTTTAAATGTTTTAATATTTTTGGAGGTGATTTAATGGGCTTGGGCTAAGGTTAAGTTTCCAAACGGAGATTCAACAGCGAACCCGAAGCTAAACACGTGAACTAAATCCAACAAAACGTCAATTCTTGACGCTTTCCTTCCGACGTCCGTTTCCCGTGACTTCCGCGACTTAAAAGATAGTTGTCTCCAAAATAAGACTCCTCATCGGGTTTCACATGCAAAAATGCAATGCCTACAGTTAGACCATGATGGAAAATACTTAAGCAATAAGTTTCTCATATACTTGAAAAATTATAGTATTCTTTCAATGAGGACTCCTCCAGGAACACGTCAATTTGACGGTGTGTCCGAATAGAAAAACCAAATTTTGTTGGACATGATAAGGTTAATCATGAGTCGCTCTGAGCTACCATTTCCTTCAAGGGATACGCATAAACAGTGCAAAACTTATTTTGAATAAGGTTCCATAAAAATCTATTAGACAGATTTCATATTAGATATGAACAGGAAAGAAACTAGGTTTTCTTAATCCTGAAGATTTGGGTATGCTAGGTATATGTTTGGATGATACCAAACTAGAACCCAAATCGGATAAGTGCCAAATTATGGGTTATCCTAGGGAAACCAAAGTATAGTACTTATACAACTCACAAGAGAACAATGTAATTGTTGCTCACCTTGCGGTTTTCCTAACAGGAATACCGATAGGCAGTGGTAAGTGGGAGGAAAGTAAAACTCGATGAAAATCATAGTAATACTATTCCAAGGCACTGATTCCTTAAGGGAACATAAATAGTTCATCAAGCATGAAACTATACCAATAATCTTCGAATACACAAGAACCGTACAAGTCGGAGAGAGTCAGAAAACAACCTGGGAGGTATGGGTTTCTGATCTCAACTCGTAAAGATGTCAATCTTATTAAGGAATATGAACTGACTACGAATGAGGAAGTGATATAAGGTATCGACTCCCTATTATGGCAAAGTGCCATGAAGTCCGAAATGGATTCCATATATACCAACCATGTTTAGACACTGGTTGTTGTACCGGAAGGCATTGTGCCTATTAGTACTATATAAGTCTTCAAGGAAGACATACATGGAAGGCAACATACCAACGTACATGAGCTAGGCTTGTAGCGAAAAGGTATCGTTATCAACATTGTGTCGATTACGACGAAACCTTTTACTCGTTGCCATGGTTAAATCCATTTGGATAATGCTTGCCAATGTTGCATGTTTCATTTATGAAATATGGCAGCTGAACGTAAAAATCGATTTCCTTAAATGGAAACCTTTTAGAGGATGTTTACAACATCCTAACGGTTTTGTCGTACCAAAACGAGCAAACAAGGTTTGCAAGTTAACTCGATCCATGGATGGATAGAAGCAAGCATAGCGTTCTTAGAACTATCGTTTTGATGTAATCATAATGGTATATGATTTAATTCAAAACAAAATGATTCTTGTGTATATAAGAAGGTTAGTGGGAGCGCACTGAAGATGAATGTCCTAAGTAATGATGACATATCATTTCTTGGAAATGATATTCCCATAATACAATCGATGAAAGCTTGGATTTTATGAAAATTCTCTGTAGAATTCTTGGGAGAAACAACCTTTATTCTAGGAATAAATATCTACAGGGATAGATCTAAAGGTTGTTGGCACTCGCCAAGAACTCGTACATTGAAATAAATGTATGCGACCTGGTGTCTCATATGCTTTGAGCATATGGAGTCACAATCGGGCCAATCCAAGTGATAGTCACTGGATTGATGTTAAGAACATCCTTAAGTTTCTTAAACGAACTAAGGATGCTGTCTTATACTATGGAGAATGAGAACTTGAAGTGACTGGGATCACCTCTGCAAGTTTCCAAACCGACGAAAACGACTATAAGTCGTAACAAAGGTACTATAAAGTTTGAATAACGGAACAATGAGATGGAAATCTTCCAAGCAAGATGTTATTGCTGAATAAACAACACAAGTGGAATATTGCTGCAGCTGAGGCAGCAATAGAAGTCTTTTAGATCGATAATAATCCTAATCAGATTAGGAGTAGTTCTGTTAGCAGCTGAGCTAGGCTATAGTATAGGCTAAAGAATTAATGGTCTCATCAACGATCCAGATATATACTTAAAATATTCATCTGATTCGTTCGGATCATACATCGTGGAGATGTGATGATCGAATAAATCATATCAGATGATAACAATGCAAATCCGCTGACGAAAGAATTTTCTCAGCAGAAGTTTGAGCGAACCGTACATAGTTCGGGTGTAGGACACTTGAGTGATTGGCTATAGGCCAAGTGGGAGATTGTTGAACAATTATGACCCATAACTTCACTATTTATACAGATCATGGTGTTGTTGTATAAATTAACTATATGACAAAGGAAATTGCCCTTTTATCATTTGTAATTGGATTACCTAGATGTATATATGATAAAAGGTCCATATGATTAATTCTGGATTGAGATGATATGAGACAGTATCAATCTACGAAGGTTTAATCATTAAATATCCATAGTCATAGTATTATCGAGATTGGACATCGATAATGTGTAAAAGACTAGTATTACACTTGTGTGCGTTGTGGGAGCATAACGACATAGTTCTCATTTATTTAGGTATAGGATACTCATGCAAGTGTAATAGGTGATTGTGTTTACCGATGGTACGGAAACAGGTTCTCTCTGGATAGACCCCTCGGAATTCCATTGGTAGTATGACCATGTGTCTATGGAAGTCTGAATCAGGGTAGGTGTATTTGGTCTTAACCTGAGACTTACACCGCTAATACTTGCGACAATCAATATACTTTGGTTTTGGTCGTCCAGGGCTTTAACAGGTTCTGTGTACGCCTCTTCTGGGTATATTGAGAATCATAGTGTATTGGGTGTGATGTCAAGACAGAAGTATCTTTCCACTCATAGTGGAGATGATGATCATGTAGGATACGGAACTGGTGCTATTTTATGATGCAGCTATCGGGATAATATGACTAGATCATGATTATCCGATTATAGAGACTAGTTACCAAAGATCCGATATATGCTTCGTACGGCAGACACAGTTCCAGCCCCAAGCCTTGCACGTGACATCCGATGCTGGATCGTAATACGCAATACTACGTATACTACGCCTGATATAGATCACATATTCCTTTAAGAATATTTCTGGAGAATTGGGTAGGCACGGTGCTTTGCTAGAAGCCAACCATGTCTTGTAAATCTGTAAAAATGTAGTCTTAGGTATTTACGTGTTCAGATAGTCTGACAAACGGATTTAATGCCAACATATTCGGGGATCTCATGGGTCCCTTCCCGAAGATTCACCGATGACGTATGACTTGCACTTTATATCAAATTTTGTGTCCATAATTCACCCACTCGTAAATTATGACGAACACGGATAAACTCACTTAATCATACCGATCGAGGTCACTGCATACGTATAATCCATCTGTCACAAGTATCCGGATTATTCCAGAGATATAGATACAAATTTCAAATCTCTATAGATATAATCATGTCGATGTTTCTATTAGCAATCTCTCAAAAAAAACTTAGAACTAATTTCTACAGTGTACCACGAGCCCATGGATTTAACAGAGTGCTAATTCCAAATTAAATACATATGCTCTGTACATAGAGCTGACATATTCTATCTTGATACACACACAATTCCTAAGCATCAGTCCACACCCAAAGAACATGCGGAGGTCTGATCTAAATAGATCGGTGACGTGACTGCAATCTAAGTGTGGAGGATAACGCATTTATGTTGGGCAATTATGACCCATAGCGTCAATATTTGTACAGATCATGATGTTGTTGTACAAATTAACTATGTGACAAAGAAGATTGCACTCTTATCATTTGTGATTAGATCACCTAGATATATAAATGATAGGAGGTCCCTATGATTTATTCCTGGACGGAGAATGATATGAGACAGTATCAGTCCACGAAGGATAAATCATTAAATATCCCTAGTCAGAGTATTATCGAGATTGGACATCGATAAATACGTAAAAGACTAGTATTACACTTGTGCGCGTTGTGAGGGCACAACGGCATAGTTCTCATGTATTTGGGTATAAGATACTCATGCAAGTGTAATAGGAGGTTGTGTTTTACCGATGGTACAGGAAACAACTTCGCTCTGGATAGACCCCTCGGAATTCCAATGGAGTATGACTATGTGTCTATGGAAATCCGAAATCATGGTAGGTGTATTTGGTCTTAACCTGAGACTTGCACCGCTAATACTTGCGACAATCAATATACTTTGGTTGCGGTCGTCCAGGGCTTTAACAGGTTCTGTGTACGCCAATGCTGGGTATATTGAGAATCGTAGTGTGTTGGGTGTGATGTCAAGACGGAAGTGTCTCTCTAGTCATATGGAGATGACAGTCATGTAGGATACGGTACTAGTACTCTTAAGTACTGCAGTCATCGGGATAAAATAACAAGGTCATGTTTATCCGATTATAGAGACTAGTTACCAGACATCTGACATGTGCTTCATACGGGGCAGACACAATTCCAGCCCCAGGCCTAGCACGTGATCATCCGATACTGGATAGAAATATGCAATACTACGTATACTACGCCTGATATAGTCCTTTATTCCTGTAAGGATATTTCCGGAGAATTGGGTAGACATGACGCTTTACTAGAAGCCAACTTTGTCTTGTAAATCGGAATAAACGTAGTACTTATGTGTTCGGATAGTCCGACGACCGAATTTATTGCCAATGTATCCGGGGATCTCATGGGTCGCTTCCCGAAGATTCACCGATGACGTATGACTCACACTCTAAATTAATCTGGGATTCATTAGAAGAGAGAGAAAGTTAATTTGGGATTAATTGCGGAGATATTTTATCTGGGATAAAATATCAATTAAAGAGAGATAACGATTAATTTGGAATTAATCGAGAAATTAATATATTTGATATATTAAACGAAATTGGATTTCGACACGGAATTAAAATTAGATTTTAATTCTGGCGAACAAATTAATTTAGAATTAATTCGTTAGTGACGTGAATAGTGATTTCGCTAGGCGTAATCATTTTATTACAACGCAATGGAAAATTCGTTAATTTATAATTAACAAACCCGAGCCCGAGATTATTTGCGAGCGTATTCGCATTTCGAATTCGAGTGCGGCACGCAAGTCAAATCAAGCGTCAAATCATTAGTCGCATCAAGCGTCAAATCATTAGTCACTTTGAGTGATGTGACAACTTGTCACTTGATTTGATTTATTGATGGATTGATTTATTGATTGAGGTTGGTGTCGCTTTTAATTTTTGACTTTTTGAAAGCCAAATAGATATGAAATGATTTTGAAATTCAAATTAGTGTATTAGATACACTTTAGCCATCAACCAAATTTATCTCTCTCTCATTTCTTCTTCTTTCTCTCCACACACCCAAGGGGCTAAAAATGCTCACTGGTTTTGCTCAAAATCGAGAGTAATGGGAAGCATAAGAGTGGGATTTTGTGGCAAAATCATAAGTTCTAGCACACTTACGAGACATGGGAAGGTGATAGGGAAGTCTACCCATGAGCCGAGAATCATTCGACGAAGCTCGGAGCTTGACGAAGGGGCACCTATGGCCGAATTTGGAGGGCAGTGGCAGTGAACTGCCGTGACAGTCCAAAGGAGCATAATTTCAATTTTTTTCATCGCCGCATCGCTCAACCGATCGATGTGAGTATTCCGCAACTTCTTCTATTTTTATTCGCACATATTTCATACTTATTATTGATCTTGGGACCTTAATAGAAACCAACAATGGCATCTAGAGCAAGGTTTGAGCATGAAACAGTTAGGGCTTAAAATTTGGGTAAAATGTTTTCAAGCATGATTGGTTGAATTGGAAGATTGAGTATGCTTAAAACATGTTGAATTAAAGATTGATTGGGTGAATTTCATGAAATTGTGATTGGATCATTTTTTCCCAAAATTTAGTGTTGGTCGAATGGTGCCCTAAATGTGTTCTTGGTGATTTTTGATTTTTTGATTCATTGAATGTGTTGGAAATCATTTGGGGATATTGATTTAATGTTGAATTGAATTTAATTGGATTGAATTTGATTTGGACAAAATAATTCCCCATTGCCGAGATATGTAGCATGTATATTAGGTTTGATTTTAATCAAAATGTGTTGGACATGTGATAATGAAAATGAGCATGATTAATTGTATAAATTGATGCTTTAGAAATGTTAATTTGGGTGATTAATAATGATATACACTTTAGGTTAATTAAATGTGAAATTGGATTTTTTGTAATTTAATTAATTGGGCCTTAAAATTGGATTTGGGCTTTTATAGTTGTTATTGGGCTTTGTTGTACAAAGTAAGGTTTAGGCCAAATGGATTGGATCCAATTGGGCCCAAAACCGCATCCATAAAGCCCAAATGCGACTAATGGACCTTTAAAGTTTAATTGGGCCTAATGGGCCTAAATTGATTTCTAGGCTTATGGGGTAACTCCGGATTGGATTTTGGTTATTCGGTTTGACCGGAGTTGACCAAAAGTCCACGCCTCAAGAAATTAATTAAAAGCCCATTGGACTTTAATTAAATTGACGTTGGACGTTAATCGGGCTTTGAGACACATAACGATTAAATTTGGAATTTAAGTCGTAAAAGGTTTATTATTAAAGTGTAATATTTAATTTGGAATTAAATAGTGAATTAGAATTAAATACAAATTGAATTGGATTTAATTCTGTAGTTTAATTTAATTCAAGAATTCGTACTTTGAGTACTTATTCGCAAAACGAGTTTGACTCGCGCAAAATCAAATCATTGTTTGAAAATTGGATGATCACTATTTATCATATTAATTAATTGGATTAGATTGATTGATAACATGTTTGTGTGAATACATGGTTGCGATGCATGAATAATGTATATCGAATGGATATTAGATGGGAGAGTCAATTTTAGAAATTATTGTAATAAATTTGATTTACTAATTGGACCTGCGAGTCCGGCCTTATTACCTCATTATTCTTTGTATTCTCTTCTCGCCTATTCCCCTCAATGTAAATGAGGTTTCTTTAGAAGTGTAGTGTAACGGGTAGAAGAAATATTTGTGCTAGCGGGAGAGAGAAAGGGAGAGATTTGATCTAGGATCAATGTCTAAAGTATCCATCCGCATATCATTATTATTTTATTATACGCGCTTTATTATGTGTTTAGAATACATGTTTAAGGGTGTATGATGATGAGACCTTAACAAAGATAATAAATTGGTTGCCAATTTGCACTCGAAAAACCCTCGCACAATATTAAGCGTTTTTCCTTCCATTGAGTGATTTTCACTCAAGATCCGAGACTGGCATTGGCTTGTTGGCCAAAGTCAAGGCCTTTGTCCGTTGAGGATGTGTTTGAATCAAGAGAGTTTTTTCCCATATTGGTGTCTTGTCCAAGTTATGGTTTGTTGGCCAAAGTCAAGACCACTTCTTGTCCATCAACATTGATTACGAAGCTTTCCATGGTCAATGGGTCGCGCTTAACTGGGATCACTAAGTTTGTTGCGCCAAAGCCAAGGCTTAGTTGATTCAGAGGAAAATTGTTAGGTAATACATTGGATGTATTGGCATATATAAGATATATGTTTCGGACATGGATGTCCCCCTACCGGATCTAGGAATTGGATTGGATCCAATTGATCTTAGAGATCTACCTAGTTAATTATCATACAATTTGTTGGCCAAAGTCAAGACTATGTGATATTTAACGGGATCCTAGCCCACTAGGAAACACTGTTTCTTGAGTAATCGACAGAGGGTTAGAGGCTTGCCGAAAAATAGTGGGAGGCAAGAATTGAATTTGCAATACTCGTTTAATTACTTGCCATACGCGCTCGAACAAACATCATTCGTCAAATAAATTAAATGTTAGTTGGACTAATATTTAAATGTTGTTTTAATTAATAGTTGGAGTATATATTCAAACTATTCATTTATAGTTGATTTTATAATTGGATTATAGTAGAGAACTCACTAGAGAACAATGTAATTGTTGCTCACCATGCGGTTTTCCTAACAGAAATACCGATAGGCAGTGGTAAGTGGGAGGAAAGTAAAACTCGATGAAAATCGGAGTAATATTATTCCAAGGCACCGATTCCTTAATGGAACACAAATAGTTCATCAAGCATGAAACTATACCAATAATCTTCGAATACACAAGAACCGCACAAGTCGGAGAAAGTCAAAAAACAACCTGGGAGGTATGGGTTTCTGATCTCAACTCGTAAAGATGTCAATCTTATTGAGGAATATGAACTGACTACGAATGAGGAAGTGATAAAAGGTATCGACTCCCTATTATGGCAAAGTGCCATGAAGTCCGAAATGGATTCCATATATACCAACCATGTTTAGACACTGGTTGTTGTACCGGGAGGCATTGTGCCTATTAGTACTATATAAGTCTTCAAGGAAGACATACATGGAATGCAACATACCAACGTACATGAGCTAGGCTTGTAGCGAAAAGGTATCGTTATCAACATTGTGTCGATTACGACGAAACCATTTACTCGTTGCCATGGTTAAATCCATTTGGATAATGCTTGCCAATGCTGCATGTTTCATTTATGAAATATGGCAGCTGAACGTCAAAATCGCTTTCCTTAAATGGAAACCTTTTAGAGGATGTTTACAACATCCTAACGGTTTTGTCGTACCAAAACGAGCAAACAAGGTTTGCAAGTTAACTCGATCCATGGATGGATAGAAGCAAGCATATCGTTCTTGGAACTATCGTTTTGATGTAATAATAATGGTATATGATTTAATTCAAAACAAATTGATTCTTATGTATATAAGAATGTTAGTGGGAGCGCACTGACAATGAATGTCCTAAGTAATGATGACATATCATTTCTTGGAAATGATATTCCCATAATACAATCGGTGAAAGCTTGGCTTTTATGAAAATTCTCCGTAGAATTCTTGGGAGAAACAACCTTTATTCTAGGAAAAAGATCTACTGGGATAGATCTAAAGGTTGTTGGCACTCTCCGAGAACTCGTACATTGAAATAAATGTATGCGACCTGGTGTCTCATATGCTTTGAGCATATGGAGTCATAATCGGGCCAATCCAAGTGATAGTCACTGGATTGGTGTTAAGAACATCCTTAAGTTTCTTAAACGAACTAAGGATGCTGTCATATACTATGGAGAAGGAGAACTTGAAGTGACTGGGATCACCTCTGCAAGTTTCCAAACCGACAAAAACGACCATAAGTCGTAACAAAGGTACTATAAAGTTTGAATAACGGAACAGTGAGCTGGAAATCTTCCAAGCAAGATACTGTTGCCGAATAAACAACAAAAGTGGAATATTGCTGCAGTTGAGGCAGCAATAGGAGTAGTTCTGTTAGCAGCTGAGCTAGGCTACAACATAGGCTAAAGAATTAATGGTCTCATCAATGATCCAGATATATACTTAAAATATTCATCTGATTCGTTCGGATCATACATCGTGGCAATGTGATGATCGAATAAATCGTATCAGATGATAACAATGCAAATTCGCTGACGAAAGAATTTTCTCAGCAGAAGTTTGAGCGAACCGTACATAGTTCGGGTGTAGGACACTTGAGTGTTGGCTATAGGCCAAGTGGGATATTGTTGAACAATTATGACCCATAACATCACTATTTGTACAGATCATGGTGTTGTTGTATAAATTAACTATGTGACAAAGGAAATTGCCCTTTTATCATTTGTAATTGGATTACCTAGATGTATAAATGATAAAAGGTCCATATGATTAATTCTGGTTTGAGATGATATGAGACATTATCAATCAACGAAGGTTTAATCATTAAATATCCCTCGTCAGAGTATTATCGAGATTGGACATCGATAATGCGTAAAAGACTTGTATTACAGTTGTACGCGTTGTGGGAGCATAACGACATAGTTCTCATTTATTTGGGTATATGATACTCATGCAAGTGTAATAGGAGATTGTGTTTACCGATGATACGGAAACAACTTCTCTCTGGATAGACCCCTCGGAATTCCATTGGTAGTATGACCATGTGTCTATGGAAGTCTGAATCAGGGTAGGTGTATTTGATCTTAACCTGAGACTTACACCGCTAATACTTGCGACAATCAATATACTTTGGTTTTGGTCATCCAGGGCTTTAACAGGTTCTGTGTACGCCTCTTCTGGGTATATTGAGAATCATAGTGTATTGGGTGTGATGTCAAGACGGAAGTATCTTTCCACTCATAGTGGAGATGATGATCATGTAGGATACGGAACTGGTGCTATTTTATGCTGCAGCTATCGGGTAATATGACTAGGTCATGATTATCCGATTATAGAGACTAGTTACCAGACATTCGATATATGCTTCGTACGACAGACATAGTTCCAACCCAAGGCCTTGCACGTGACATCTGATGTTGGATCGTAATACGCAATACTACGTATACTACGTTTGATATAGATCACGTACTCCTTTAAGAATATTTCTGGAGAATTGGGTAGGCACGGTGCTTTGCTAGAAGCCAACCATGTCTTGTAAATCGGTAAAAACGTAGTCTTAGGTACGTACGTGTTCGGATAGCCTGACGACCGGATTTACTGCCAACATATTCGGGGATCTCATGGGTCGCTTCCCGAAGATTCACCGATGACGTATGACTCGCACTTTATTAATCTGGGATTAATTGAAAGAGAGAGAAAATTAATTCGGGATTAATTACGGAGATATTTTATCTGGGATAAAATAATATTTAAATAGAGAACGATTAATTTGGAATTAATTGATAAAAAAATATATTCGATATATTATACGAAATTGGATTTCGACGTGGAATTAAAATTAGATTTTAATTCGGGCGAACGAGTTAATTTAGAATTAATTCGCTAGCGATGTGAATAGTAATTTTGCTAGGCAAAATTATTTAATTCAATTTGATTTAATTACGTCGTAACGGAAAATTCGTTAATTCAGAATTAGCGAACCCAAGCCCAGGAGTGTTTGCGGGCCCACTCGCATTTCGAATTCAAGTGCGGCCCACAAGTCACATCACGCGTCACATCGTACATCATTCAAGTGATGGATGTCTTGTCACTTTGAGTGATTGACAACCAGTCACTATTCATGAGTGATGTGAGTTGTTGGATTGCATTTATTGCAATTTTGCCTCCAAAATTGTCTAAGCTTTTTGGAAAAGCTTTGACTAATTTTTTGTATATGTTTATTAGGTTTTTGGAAAACCAAATACACAACACACACTCTTCCTCTCCTTCTCTCTCACCTACGGCCAATGGCCAATTCTTTTCTCCTTTGGCTTGCCAAAACCGAGAGCAAGAACAAGAACAAGAAATTTTGTGGCAAAATTTCAAGAGTGCTAGCACAAAAAGGAGTCATCCAAGGTGATAGGGAAACAAACCCTTGAGCATGAATAACCATTTACAAAGCTTGGAGCTTGGAATATCAATGGAATGATGACCGAAAATCCAAGGAACACAAAGAAGCCCATTGTCGAGAGCTTCCAAGGAGGAGCAAAGGTTTTGTGTTCGACGCATCGCATAACCGATCAATGTAAGTATGATTCTGCCATACCTCTTTGAGTATTCACACATATTTCATTGCTTGAATCGATCTTGGGACTAATCTAGAAACCCAACATCTCAGATATAGTCGTAGAAAATATATCGATAAGTGGTATTGACAAGACAAACCAATTAATATGCATCATATATATTAAATTAAAACCTTATTTTCAAATAGAGATTTTCCGCTAAAGATGCTTTTACTTTATTTAATCAAATTAAATAAACACATGCATGCATAACGTCAAGATTAAAGTCAAAATTGAATTTTAAAGGCATAATCATATATCGGGTGTCCAAGATTAAAATCAAATCGTTGTTTGAACATTGGATGATCACTATTTATCAGATTAATTAATTGGATTAGATTGATTGATAACATGCTTATGTGAAAACATGGTTACGATGCATGAATAATGTATATTGGATGGATATTAGATGGGAGAGACAATTTTAGAAATTGTTATAATAAATTTGATTTACTAATTGGACCTGCGAGTCCAGCATTATTACCTCCTTATTCTTTGTATTCTCTTCTCACCTATTCCCCTCAATGTAAATGAGGTTTCTTTAGAAGTGTAGTGTGACGGGTAGAAGAAATATTTGTGCTAGCGGGAGAGAGAAATGGAGAGATTTGATCTAGGATAAATGTGTAAAGTATCCATCCGCATATCATTATTATTTTATTATACGCGCTTTATTATGTGTTTAGAATACATGTTTAATGGTGTATGATGATGAGACCTTAACAAAGATAATAAATTGGTTGCCAATTTGCACTCTAAAAACCCTCGCACAATATTAAGCGTTTTTCCGTCCATTGAGTGATTCTCACTCAAGATCCCAGATTGGCATTGGCTTGTTGGCCAAATTCAAGGCCTTTGTCCGTCGAGGATGTGTTTGAATCACGAGAGTTTTGTTCCATATTGGTGTCTTGTCCAAGTTGTGGCCAAAGTCAAGACCACTTCTTGTCCATCGACATTGATTATGAAGCTTTCCATGGTCAATGGGTCGCGCTTAACTGGGATAACTAAGTTTGTTGTGCCAAAGCCAATGCTTAGTTCATTCATAGGAAAAATATTAGGTAATACATTGGATGTATTGGCATATATAAGATATATGTTTCGGACTTTGATGTCCCCCTACCGGATCTAGGAATTGGATTGGATCCAATTGATCTTAGAGATCTACCTAGTTAATTATCATACAATTTGTTGGCCAAAGTCAAGACTGTGTGATATTTAACGGGATCCTAGCCCACTAGGAAACACAGTTTCCCGAGTAATCGACAGAGGGTTAGAGGCTTGCCGAAAAATAGTGGGAGGCAAGAATTGAATTTGCAATACTCGTTTAATTACTTGCCATACGCGCTCGAATAAATATCATTAGTCAAATAAATTAAATGTTAGTTGGACTAATATTTAAATGTTGTTTTAATTAATAGTTGGAGTATATATTCAAACTATTCATTTATAGTTGATTTTATAATTGGATTATAGTAATCAATATAATTGATTTTAATCTATTAAATTATAGTTGATTAAATAGTTGGACTATTGTAATCATTATAATAAATAGTACCTAAATCGTTGATTAAATAGTTGGACTATTAAAATCAAGATAAAATTGAAAGATTGACATTTAAAACATAATCCTATGGAAAATGTATTTAAATGGTTTAATTTTCAAAATTGGGAATAAATTTCAGGATGGTCTTGGAAAAAAAATAAGTTATTTTATTTGATAAAATAACAAATTATGCCTAAGCCCGGAGTTAAGCAAATAGTCGAGCATAATCTTTGGAAGATTTATGTAATGATAACTTTATTGCTTAATCCATTTAGCTTGTCGCAGTAGACTCATTAATTTCTGAATCAGAACTAAGGATTAGATCTTTAAAGTATGATAAGGAAATTGAAGGATCTTCATAAATCTATACTTAGATTTTAGAAGTACTAAAATTGCAATAATAACTATTGGAGAGTTGATGACTATTCTCAAGGAGACAAAGTCAAAGTTTGCAATTAGGCAAGTAGCGCAAAGCGCACCTTACTTCGATATTCTAGAAGGCCAAGGTTTGGCCAAAGTCTTCTGGAGTGTTGAAACGGGGAAAGGAAAAATCATTATAATCTTCTAGGAAGATAAAGGACATATCCCAAAATGTCTGCCTAAATGTGGCAAATGGGATCGCGGAAGCGTGACTGCCGTTTGGACAAAGCAGACATGAAGGAATTGAAGAACGAGCAAGGCTCTGACTTCAAATATGTTTGTCAACATTATGTTCACTACTAGTATTAGAATTGGATTTTAAATACTTAGTGTGGTACATAAAATATATACTGATGTTCAGAATCTGCTATAAGCAGGATAATGACATCAATTGAGAATTTTCTGTGAATTGAAAACGGGACGAAAGTCGCTGTTTTAACCGTAGATACCTAAGTTTAGGAACTACCCTCGGGTGTGTACCTAAATTAGGAAACTGTTATAATGTAACTAGTTTGACTATGAACATTATCTCTATATCAGTGTTTAAGTCGTTGCAGATTGAACTTTATATTCTAGAATACTAAAGTGTTTCATTATATAAAGATGATATTGAGATAAACACATTAGATGTGAATAACAGAATTTATATTTTGAATATAAATACATCTCAAACATATAAAATGAAAAACGATAGCTCAAACTGATTTGATCAGATGAAACTTAATTGTGGCATTGTTGTATAGGACACAATTAAACAAGAATCGTATATCCATACTTTCGATGAGTGGGTACTAGGACTGATTTGATTCTATTCAAATAAAGTCTACGAATCTAGTTTATTGGGCAAAGTTCCTAAAACACATTTACTTGGTAAAAGTGTAAATGCCACCCATCTGTTAGCCCTAGTTCATAGTGAAGCAAGTGGGCCCATGTCTAGCTAGGCTGGAGGTGGAAATGAATATTTCGTGACCTTTATGGATATGGCATCGCGTTATGGTTATGTGTTTCTTTTGAAGAACACAAATTGGAAACTTTTAAAGTTTCGACACGAAATAGACAAACAGATCGGCTAAAGTATTATACCATCACGGTAAGACCGTAATGGAAAATACTTAAGCAATAAGTTTCTAATATACTTGAAAGATTATAGTATTCTTTCAAATGAGGACTCCTCCCGGAACACATCAGTTTGACGGTGTGTCCGAACTGAGTTACCGAATCTTGTTAGACATGTAAGGCTAATCATGAGTCGCTCTGAGCTACCATTTTCTTCAACAAATAAGCATTAACTGTGAAGAACTTATTTAGAATAAGGTTCCATTAAAATCTGTTCTACAGATTTCATATTAGATATGAACATGATAGAAATCTGGTTTCTTAATCTTGAAAATTTGGGTATGCTGGGCATATGTTTGGATGATACCAAACTAAAACCCAAATAGGATAAGTGACAATTGTAGGTTATGATAGGGATACCATAAGTATAGTACTTATACAACTCAATAGAGAACAATGTAATTGTTGCTCACCATGCGGTTTTCCTAAGAGGAATACCGATATGCAGTAGTAAGTGGGAGGATAGTAAAACTCGATGAAAATCGGAGTAATACTATTCAAGGCACCTATTCCTTAATGGAACAGAAATAGTTCATCAAGGATGGAACTATACTATTAATCTTTGAATACACAAGAACCGCGTAAGTCGGAGAGAATCAGAAAATAACCTGGGGTATGGGTTTCTGATCTCACATCGTAAAGATGTCAATATTTTGAGGTATACCAACTGACTACGTATGAGGAAGTGATACAAGGTATCGACTCCCTATTATGACAAAGTGTCATGAATCTAAAATGGATTCCATGTATATCAACCAAGTTTAGATACTAGTTGATGTACCGCAAGGCATTGTGCCTATTGGTACTTTATAAGTCTTATAGGAAGACATATATGGATGGCAACATACCAACGTATAAAGCTAGGCTTTTAGCGGAAAGGTATCATTATCAACATTGTGTTGATTACGATTCAACCTTTTACCTGTTGCCATGGTAAATCCATTTGGATAATGTTTGCCAATGCTACATGTTTCATTTATGAAATATGTCAGCTTAACGGGAAAATCACTTTCCTGAAAAGGAAACCTTTAGGAGGATGTTTATAACATCCTGTCGGTTTTGTCATACCATAACAAGTAAACAAGGTTTGCAGGTTATCGATCCTTGTTTGGATTGAAGCAATCATTAGGTTCTTGGAATATCGTTTTGATGTAATCATAAATAGTTTATGGTTTAATTCAAAATGAAAATGATTCTTGTGTATATAAGAAGGTTAGTGGGAGCGCACTGCCAATCGATGTCCTATAAATAATGATAATATATGTCATTTCTTGGAAATGATATTCCCATAATAATAATCGGTGAAAGCTTGGCTTTCGATAAAACTCTCCGAGAAATTGTACATTGAAAAATGTACGCGACCTGGTGTCTCATACGCTTTGAGCATATGGATTCACAAACAGGCCAAACCGAGTGATAGTCACTAAATTGAAGTAAGAACATATGTTAGTTTCTTAGAGAACTAAGGATGTTGTCTTAGTCTATGGAGAATGAGAACTTGAAGTGACTAGGATCACTGTAGCAAGTTTCCAAACCGATAAAAATGACTATAAGTCGCAAACGGTACTATACAGTTTGAATAACGGAATAGTGAGCTGGAAATCATCCAAGCAAGATACTGTTACCGAATAAACAACAAATGCGGGTTGTTACTGCAGTTGAGGCAGCAATAGAAGCCATTTGGGTCGATAACAAATCTAATTAGATTAGATATAATTCTGTTAGCAGCTGAGCTAGGCGTCAACACAGGCTAAAGAATTAATGGTCTCATCAACGATCCAGATAAATACTTCGACTATTCATCTGATTCGTTCGGATCATAAATCGTGGCGATGTAATGATCGAATAAATCGCATCAGACGATAATCATGGAAATCCACTGACGAAAGCATTTCTCAGCAGTTTGAGCCAGCCGTACATAGTTCGAGTGTTAGACACTCGAGTGACTGGCTATAGGCCAAGTGGGAGATTGTTGGACAATTATGTCCCATAACGTCACTATTTATACAGATCATGGTGTTGTTGTACAAATTAACTATGTGACAAAGGAGATTGCACTCTTATCATTTGTGATTAGATCACCTAGATATATAAATGATAGGAGGTCCCTATGATTTTTTCCTGGACGGAGAATGATATGAGACAGTATCATTCAACGAAGGATAAATCATTAAATATCCCTAGTCAGAGTATTATCGAGATTGAACATCGATAAATGCGTAAAAGACTAGTATTACACTTGTGCGCGTTGTGAGGGCACAACGGCATAGTTCTCATATATTTGGGTATAGGATACACATGCAAGTTTAATAGGAGGTTGTGTTTTACAGATGGAACGGGAAATAGCTTTGCTCTGGATAGACCCCTCGGAATTCCATTAGTAGTATGACTATGTGTCTATGGAAATCCGAAATCAGGGTAGGTGTTTTGGTCTTAACCTGAGACTTGCTCCGCTAATACTTGCGACAATCAATATACTTTGGTTGCGGTCGTCCAGGGCTTTAACAGGTTCTGTGTACGCCAATGCTGGGTATATTGAGAATCGTAGTGTGTTGGGTGTGATGTCAAGACGGAAGTGTCACTCCAGTCATATGGAGATGATGGTCACGTAGGATACGGTACTAATACTCTTAAGTACTGCAGTCGTCGGGATAAAATGACAAGGTAATGTTTATCCGATTATAGAGACTAGTTACCAGACATCTGAAATGTGCTTCGTACGGGGCAGACACAATTTCATCCCTAGGCCTAGCACGTGATCATTCGATACTGGACAGAAATATGCAATACTACGTATACTACGCCTGTCATAGGTCATTTATTCCTGTAAGGATATTTCCGGAGAATTGGGTAGGCATGGCGCTAGGGATGGTAATTTCCGGATCCGGACCCGGGTCCGGATCCGGAAGATATTTCGCTTCCCCGGGTCCGATCCGGACCGGGTCTACCCGGGTAGACCCGATCCGGACCCGTTTACCCGGATTCTTTTTTTTTAATTTTTTAATTTTTAAAAAAAATTTAATATATTATTTTATATTCATATTTGTATTTTATTAGTTTTATTTCAATTCTTTTAATTTTTTTATTAAATTATATTATTTTTATATATATATGCCCATATATATTTATATTTTTTATTAAAATATAATTTATTTTTTAATTTTTTAATTTATTTTTTTAATTTTTTCCGGACCCGGGATCACCCGGTCTTAATATAAAGACACGGGTCCGGATATTTTGATTCCGGACCCGGGTCTATCCGGACCCGGGTCGTCCGGGTCCGGGTATTTTTGCCATCTCTGCATGGCGCTTTGCTAGAGGCCAACCTTCTCTTGTAAATCGGTATAAACGTAGTACTTGGTACTTACGTGTTCGGATAGTCCGACGACCGAATTTACTGCCAAAATATCCGGGGATCTCATGGGTCGCTTACCAAAGATTCACCGATGACGTATGTCTCGCACTCCAAATTAATCTGTTATTAATTAGAAGAGATAGAAAGTTAATCTAGGATTATTGCGGAGATATTTTATCTGGGATAAAATATCAATTAAAGAGAGATAACGATTAATTTGGAATTAATCAAGAAATTAATATATTTGATATATTAAACGAAATTGGATTTCGACGTGGAATTAAAATTAGATTTTAATTCGGACGAATGAATTAATTTAGAATTAATTCGTTAGCGACTGAATAGTGATTTCGCTGGGCGTAATCATTTAATTACAACGCAACGGAAAATTCGTTAATTTAGAATTAACGAACCCGAGCCCAAGATTATTTGCGAGGGCATTCCCATTTCGAATTCGAGTGCGGCACGCAAGTCAAATCAAGCGTCAAATCATTAGTCGCATCAAGCATCAAATCATTAGTCACTTTGAGTGATGTGACAACATGTCACTTGATTTGATTGATTGATGGAGGTTGGTGTGGCTTTTAATGTTTGACTTTTTGAAAGCCAAATACACATGAAATGAATTTGAAATTCAAATTAGTGTATTAGATACACTTTAGCCATCAACCAAATTTATCTCTCTCTCACTTCTTCTCATTTCTCTCCACATGCCCAATGGGCTAAAAATGCTCACTGGTTTTGCTCAAAACTGAGAGCAATGGGAAGCACAAGAGTGGGATTTTATGGCAAAAAAAAGTGTTATCACACTTATGAGACTTGCGAAGGTGATAGGGAAGTCTACCCATGAGCCGGGAATCATTCGAAAAAGCTCGGAGCTTGACGAAGGAGCACCCATGGCCGAATTTGGATGGCAGTGGCAGTGAACTGCCGTGACAGTCTAAAGGAGCAGAATTTCGATTTTGTTCATCGCCGCGTCGCTCAACCGATCGATGTGAATATTCCGCAACTTCTTCGATTTGTATTCGCAAATATTTCATGCTTATTATTGATCTTGGGACCTTAATAGAAACCAACAATATATCCACATTGATATCTCAAGTCAAAGAATCACTATGCTAACTCAATCAGAGAATATTCTTATTGACGTTGGTGTACCATCCATTAAGATTCTTCGGTGAGTCGTTCAGTGTTTATCCGTTATAAACACCTACTTGTCTATACGAGTCTCCAAGACTCATGGTTCACTGAGAAACAATCGGAATCCAAGATTCTAATATATGACATGTACCAGTCTCAACGTGTTTAATTTACTGAATATGTAATGTAAACTTTTACTGGGAACAGTATAAGAATGACAACTTCATGATACAACTCATTGTCAGTTCCGACGCTATTGCAACAGTATTAAAACTAATCATTCTAGGGTCGGTTACTTCTTTACCATATTAAAGAAAAATTTATATAAAAGAAACTGTCTATTTTATTCATAATAAAATATTACATTAGTATTTACAAGAAAATACATAATAAAATTGGCGCTCAAAGCACCAACCCTAACATTAACCCCCCTACTCCCAGTTTTTCTGTTTTGCAGGTATTCCCGGAGGAAGAGCTCGAGATGATGGATACTGATGGAAGTCACTAGGGGGTTTGGTCCACAAAGTGGAGTCAGAGTTCAGTTCAGTAAGAATCAACAAATTTCATGTATCATATAGTTTGTTTAGTAAAACAAATAGACATGTAAAGAGTTATAGGTGTTCATTACTAAAGTTATGATGTGTAGTGAATTTGAGTACTTAGTTTGAAAAGTATTATGAACTTATGATGTTGAGTTGGCAACGCTCTCGTTCATGAATTTATACATGAAATGAGTTTAATATTGTCACAATAGTCTATTCCATGACGGTAGAATCTCCGGATTGGGGATGTTATAGTTTTAGGATTGTATTGGGGCTATTTTTAATTGAAAAAACAGACCTAAAATACAACAGTTCACACATATTGGGGCTGATTTGGACAGTGAGTTGTGCGTATTTTCAAGTCCAAAACAGTCTTGATCTGATCTATCATTTCGGGGCTGTTCGGGGAATGTTCTGGGGCTGAATTTTTGTCCAAAAAAGAAGTAAAATTTTAGTGGTGGAGTTGGTAACATTCAACCTTAAGGAGAAAATGTTCGGTTTCTAGGTTTAGTCCCAAGATCAAAATAAGCATAGAAATTTGAATGAATATACAAAGAAGAGTGGCGGAAACACACTTACAATGATCGGTTTTGAGATGTGTTGAGAAGCAAAATGAACTCCTAGATCACTTTGTGTATTCGGCCAAGGGGTCCCTCCAAGCTCCAAAATTTGTCTTGTGATTCCAAGCTCTCAAGTTGGTTTCCCTTACACCTTGATATGATTCCTTTGATGTGTGTGCTATCACTCAAAAATTGCCATAATTTTTGATCTTGTTCTTGCAAACTTTCGGCCAAGTGAAGAACAAGGGGGGAGAAGATAATTGCTTCAATTTTCGGTCATTGAGGAGAGAGTGAAGACTTGTGTAATTGTTTTCAAAAAATAATTAATTGATATACCAAACATTGGTTTGGTAAAAGTCATTCAAGGCATGACTTTGGAGTGTAAAAGAAGTCATCAACAACTTCACCTAAACCCATCAACCAAAATCAACTTAAGGTGACAAGTGAAGTGACATGTGATGTGACATGTGGGCCCCACTCGATTCAAAATGCGAGTGGGCCCGCAGACACTCCCGGGCTCGGGTTCGCTAATTCCGAAATAACGAACTTCTGACGCGACGTAATTAAATCGAATTTAATTAAATAATTATGCCTAGCAAAATTACTATTCACATCGCTAACGAATTAATTCTAAATTAACACTTTTGCCAGAATTAAAATCTAATTTTAATTCCGCGTCGAAATGTAATTTTTTTTAATATATCAATATATTTTATCGATTAATTCCAAATTAATCTTTCTCTCTCTTCAAATAGTATTTTATCCCAGATAAGGTCTCTCCGCAATTAATCCCAGATTAATTATGCTCGAATCATACGTCATCGGTGAATCTTCGGGAAGTGACCCAAGAGATCCCTAGATATGTTGGCAGTAAATTTGGTCGTCGGACTATCCAAACACGTACGTACCAAGTACTACGTTTTTACTGATTTATGAGACAAGGTTCCCTTCTAGCAAAGAGCCATGCCTACCCAATTCTCCAGAAATATTCTTAATGGAATATACGATCTATATCAGGCGTAGTATATGTAGTATTACGTATTGCGATCCAGTATCGGATGTCACATGCAAGGCCTGGGGTTGGAATAGTGTATGCCCCTTACGAAGCATATATCGGATCACCAGCAACTAGTCTCTTTATTATCGGATAATCATGACCTAGTCATATTATCCCGATGGTTGCAACCCTAAGAGAATGAGTTTTGTATCCCTGCGTGATTATCATCTCCATATGACCAAAGTGATACTTCCGTCTTGACATCACATCCAATACACTAGGATTCTCAATAACCCAGAAGAGACGTACACAGAAACTGTTAAAGTCCTGGACGACCAAACCAAGCGTATTGATTGTCACAGTCCTAGCGATGCAAGTCTCAGGTTAAGACCAATATACACCTACCCTGATGTGGATTCCCATAGACACATAGTCATACTACCAATGGGATTCCGCGGGGTCTATCCAGAGTGAAGCTGTTTTCCGTACCATCGATAAAAACACAACCTATATCACTTTGATATGTATCCAAACTTAAATACATGAGAATTATGTTGTTACGCTCAATAACATGCACAAGTGCAATACTAGTCTATTCCGCATTATCGATGTTCAGTCTCGATAATGTTGGTTCTATTATTAGTCCCAACGAAAGATGTAAGCATATGAAATACAATAAATGAATATATAATAAACTTGAAGCATGGCGGAATCATACTTACAAAGCTTTTGTGATGAAAAGATGAACAAAGGTTGAAGCTCCAAGTTCCTTGAAGTTTCGGCCAAGAGGAGAAAAGAGTTGAAAGCTCCAAGCTTTGTGTATTCCAAGCTCCAAGGTGGTTTCCCTATCACCTCCTTTGATTCCTTGCTTGTGCTAGCAAAAATGGAGAATGAGAAAACAATTTTCTGCCTTGTTGTGCAGCTCACGGCGTGAGCAAGAGAGAACGAAGAGGAGAGTGTTTCACTTTTATTTTGTTCCTTTGCATGCCAAAAACGTGAATGACCAAAGGAAATGAAAAGTGATATGATATCTAATACCAAAAGAATTTTTTAATGCAAAAAATCCTTCAAAACCGTGCATGGCTTTCCCTCCAAAATGAAATCCATCATTTGCCATCATTACCACACTTTGAGATTAGAGACAATGTATCATCCCTCAAAGGTGACTAGATACATCCACCATCTATTCGTATTAAGTAATGAGATATCGCGATGTGATTTGCGGATATCACTCGATTCAAAATACGAATGTGTCCGCAAACACTTTCGGGCTCGGTTTCGTTAATTCCGAATTAACGAATTTCCGTCGCGACGTGAATTAAATAATTACGCCTTGCGAAATTACTATTCAGTTCGCTAATGAATTAATTCTAAATTAATTCGTTTGCCCGAATTAAAATCCGATTTTAATTCCGCGTCGAAATCTAATTTCGTTTAATAATATATCGAATATATTATTTTATCGATTAATTCCAAATTAATCGATCTCTCTCTCTCTCCTAATAAGGCATTTTATCCAAGATAAAGTTTCTCCGTTATTAATCCAAGATTAATAAAGTTCGAATCAAACATCATAGGTGAATCTTCAGGAAGCGACCCAAGAGATCTCCGGATATGTTGGCAGTAAATACGGTCGTTGGATAATCCAAACACGTACGTACCTTGTACTACGTTTTTACCGATTTACAAGACAAGGTTGGCTTCTAGCAAAGCGCCATGCCTACCCAATTCTCCAGAAATATTCTTACTGGAATATTAGATCTATATCAAGCGTAGTATACCGTAGTATTGCGTACATCGATCCAGTATCGGACGATCACATGTTAGGCCTGGGGCTGGAAATGTGTCTGCCCCGTACGAAACATATATCGGACATCAAGCAACTAGTCTCTTTAAATCGGGCAATACTGACCTAGTCATATTGTCCCGACGGTTGCAACCTTTTATAGAGCACTAGTTCTGTATCCTGCGTGATCATCAACTCCATATGTCTGAAGTGACACTTCCATCTTGACATCACACCCAGTGCACTACGATTCCTGATAAACCCAGAAGAGGTGAACACAGAACCAGTTAAGGTCCCCCAACCACCAAAACCAAAGTTTACCTATTGTCGCAAGTACTAGCGATGCAAGTCTCAGGTTAAGACCATATACACCTACCCTGATGCGGCCTCCCATAGACACGCAGACATACTACCAATGGGATTCCGCGGGGTCTATCCAGAGCGAAGCTGTTTTCCGTACCATCGGTAAAACACAACCTCCTATCGCACTTGCATAAGTATCCTATACTTAAATATATGAGAACTATGCCGTTGTGCCCTCACAACATGCACAAGTGCAATACTAGTCTATTCCGCATTATCGATGTCCGATCTCGATAATACTCCGACTAGGGATATTTAATGATTTAAACCTTTATGTATTGATACTGTCTCATATCATCTCAATACGGAATTAATCATATGGACTTTCGCCATTTATATATCAAAGTAAATAAATTACAAAACGGCAAAAGGCAATTTCATTATCACATAGTTAATTTTGTACAATAATACAATATCATTTACAAAACAGTGACGCTATGGGTCATAATGTCTAACAATCTCCCACTTGGCCTATAGCCAGTCACTCAAGCATCTAATACCTGAACTATGTATATGTCGTTCAAACACTTGCGGATAAACAGCTTTCGTCAGCGGATCTGCAATGTTGTTATCTGATGCGACCTTCTCGACTTTTACATCGCCACGATGTATAATCTCCCGAATCAGATGGTAACGCCGAAGAACATGCTTGGATCGTTGATGAGACCTTGGTTCCTTAGCTTGTGCTATAGCCCCGTTATTGTCACAATACAATGGAACGGGCTCAGCTGCTAACGGAACTACTCCTAATCCAATTAGGAACTTTCGGATCCAAACTGCCTCCTTTGCTGCTTCCGACGCAGCAATATACTCCGCTTCTGTCGTTGAATCGGCAACAGTATCTTGCTTGGAAGATTTCCAGCTCACTGCTCCGTTATTCAAACAAAATGTACCCGGATTGCGACTTGAAGTCGTCCTTGTCGGTTTGGAAACTTGCATCGGCATACCCAGATACCACAAGTTCTCCTTCTCCGTAAATTAAGAAAGCATCCTTAGTTCGTCTAAGATACTTAAGGATATTCTTAACTGCCATCCAGTGACCTTCACCTGGATCGGCCTGATAGCGACTGCACATGCTCAAAGCATTTGACACATCAGGTCGTGTACATATCATGGCATACATGATCGATCCGACTCATGTTACTCTGTTTCTCTCTCTTCTTAGTCTTAGGACACATGTCCTTAGACAGAGAGGTACCACGTAACATTGGCATCAATCCCTTCTTGGATTGATCCATGCTGAATCGCTTCAACACTTTGTCAATATATGTACTCTGGGAGAGTCCAAGCAGCTTTCTAGATCTATCCCGGTAGATCTTTATTCCCAGAATAAAGGCTGCTTCTCCCAGATCTTTCATGGAGAATTTTAATGAAAGCCAAGCTTTCACCGACGTTAGCATGGGAATGTCATTGCCTATAAGCAATACATCGTCGACATAAAGGACAATAAAAGTCAGTGCTCTCCCACTAACCTTCTTGTATACACAAGGGTCATCTTCGTTTTGCACGAAATTATATTCTTTTATGATTTCATCAAAACGCTGATTCCATGACCGTGATGCTTGCTTCAATCCATAAATGGATCGATTTAACTTACAAACCTTGTTTGCAAGTCTAGGTACGATAAAACCGTCAGGCTGTTGCATATAAACATCCTCCAAAAGGTTTCCGTTAAGGAAAGCGGTTTTAACGTCCATCTGCCATATCTCGTAATCGAAATATGCAGCTATTGCAAGCATTATCCGAATGGATTTAATCATGGCAACGGGTGAGAAGGTTTCGTCATAATCAACACCATATTGTTGACGATACCCCTTTGCTACAAGCCTAGCTTTGTATGTTTGCACGTTGCCATCCATGTCGGTCTTCTTCTTGAAGATCCATCTGCATCCAATAGGTTTTACACCTTCTGGTGCATCAACCAGTGTCCAAACTTGGTTGGCATACATGGAATCCATCTCAGACTTCATGGCTTCTTGCCATAAAGCGGAATCAATATCTTGTATTGCTTCCTCATACGTAGACGGTTCATTATCCTCAATAAGATTAATATCTACATGAGGCGAGATCAGGTACCCATACCTCTCAGGTACTGTCCTGACTCTCTCCGACCTACGCGGTCCTTGTGTATATGAAGGTTGTGGTACAGACTCATCCCGGATGGTCTGTTCATGTTCCGTCGTTGATTCATTGCCAGGAACAGTATCACCACGATTTTCATCGAGCTCCACTTTCCTCCCACTTACCACTGCATCTAAGAATTCCTTTTCAAGGAAAAATGCATGTAGAGCAACAAATATTTTGTTCTCTTGCGGGTGATAGAAGTAATATCCTTTGGTTTCCCTAGGATATCCTACGAAAAGGCATTTATCTGATTTGGGTTCTAATTTGGTACCTTCCAAACGTTTAACATATGCCCAGCAACCCCAAATCTTCAGGAAAGAGAAACCCGGTTTCCTTCCTGTCCATATCTCGTATGGAGTCTGTTCAACAGACTTTGACGGAACCTTATTCAAAATAAGTATTGCACTGCTTAATGCGTATCCCCAGAAGGATATTGGTAGCTCAGTGCGACTCATCATTGACCTTACCATGTCTAACAAGGTACGGTTTCTCCGTTCAGACACACCGTTTAATTGCGGTGTTCCAGGAGGAGTCCACTGTGAAAGAATACCATGTTCTTTCAAGTAATCTTGAAACTCATAACTTAAGTATTCGCCACCACGGTCCGACCGTAATGTCTTAATACTCTTGCCTGTTTGTTTTTCAACTTCGTGTCGAAACTCTTTGAATTTCTCAAAGGTTTCCGACTTGTGCATCATTAGATACACATAACCGTAACGTGATGCATCATCCGTAAAGGTTACGAAGTATCGATATCCACCTCTAGCCTGGCTAGACATGGGCCCACATACGTCACTATGAACGAGGGCTAACAGTTCTGTGGCACGTTCACCTTTACCGCTAAAAGGTGATTTAGGCATTTTGCCTAAAAGACAAGATTCGCAGACATCATATGAATTAGGATCAAATCCGTCCAAGTACCCACTCTTCGAAAGTGTGGATATGCGAGTCTTGTTAATGTGTCCTAGACGACAATGCCACATGTAAGCTTCATCTTTTAGATTACTCCTTTTGAGCCTTTTGTTTGTCATTTTGTGTTTAGGAGATTCATTTACATTCAAAATATAAAGACCATTATTTGCAACAACAGTGCAAATTTCTGCATCATTTTTATATAAATAACACCCAGTGTTTCTAAATACAAAAGTGTACCCATGCTGGGTTAACAAAGATACAGATATAATATTCCTAGTTAAACTAGGTATATAATAACAGTTCAAAAGTTTAAGTACATGCCCTGAGGGCAGTTCCAAAACAAAAGTCCCTACAGCCAAAACAGCAACTGGTGTTCCGTTTCCGACTCGTAGGTCAACCTCCCCTGAAGCCAGCATCCTGCTATTCTGCAGATCCTGCAAATCAGTACAAATATGAGCAGCACAACCAGAATCAAAAATCCAATTTTTAAGACTAGAAGTAGTCATATTTATTTCAATAACAAACATACCAGAGGCTGGTGCCTTGCCTGCCTTGATATCCTCCTGTGTCCCTTGCCCATTCGGCAGTCACGTTTCCAGTGACCCTTCTTGCCGCAGTTGAGGCAGACATCTTGAGATTTGTTCCTTGGCTTCCCAGAAGCTTTTGTCGACTTGCCTTTACCCTTGTTCTTATGTTTCCTCTTCCTCACCCCTCCAGTTGCCTTAAGCCCAGCCTTTGGCCCCTGAGAGGTCGATGCATAGTGCGCCTCGCGCTTGCCCCCTTTTAGGAGTTCTTTTTCAGACTCCTTCAAGACGGATAACAGCTCTCCAAGAGAGTCATCCGTGTCCATCAACTTATAGTTGATTATAATTTGTTTCCAAGTATCGGGAAGCGATTGTAAGATCAAATCCACAGTCAGCTCAGCCTCCAAGACTATTCCCATATTGGCCAACTCATCAATATCGGCGATCATTTGAGCCCCGTGGGCCTCAACTGATGCGCCTTCAGTCATTCGGGCGCGGAAGAGTTTCTTCACCAACTCATACCTTTCCATCCGCTTGTTGGAGCGGTGGAGATCTCGAAGTCTAGCCATCATATTATAAGGATCCAAGTCCCTATTCTGGCGACGAAAGTGTGAGTCATAGAAGCTAACATAATAGCCTGAGCTGTGTCACAATCATTGCTGTGAGTTTTCCATAACTCCAGCTCAAGTGGGTCAGTGGGCTTAGGCGGGAGAGGTGTTTGTATAGTATACAGCATCCTCTCAGCCCCAAGGACTATCCTCAGGTTCATTTCCCAATCAGCGAAGTTTGTCCCCTTAAAGACATTGTCACCCATGATGATGTCTCGGACATTTACCTTGCTAGCCATCTCAACTACGATAGTCCAACTATCTAGTTAACGATAAAATGGGTACAGTCAAACTGTTACAAAAAAATAACAATGTATTAGTCCAACTAATTATAATAAATAGACGAAATAATTTTGAAGAACGCGTAAGGCAAAGTATCTGAATGAAATTGCAAATTCACATACTAGCCTCCCACTATTTTCATCAAGTCTCTAACCCTCTGTTGAGAACTCGGGAAATCCTATTTCCTAGTGGGCTAGGATCCCGTTAAATAACACACAACCTTGACTTTGGCCAACAAGCTGTATGCTATTTAACTAGGTAGATCTCACAGATCAATTGGATCCAATCCAATTCCTAGATCCGGTTAGGTGGACATCCAAGTCCTAAACATATTGCGTATGCCAATGTATCTAATACATTTTCTAACCATATCCTCCGAATCATCTAGGCCTTGGCTTTGGCACAACAAACCTAATGATTCCAGTTAAGCGGGACCCATTGACAAGGATAGTTTCGTAATCAATGTCGTTGGACAAGAAGTGATCTTGACTTTGGCCAACAAATCACAACTTGGACAAGACACCGATGTGGAACAAAACTCTCATGATTCAAGTACATCCTAATTGACAAGGTCTTGACTTTGGCCAACAAACCAATGCCAATCGGATCTTGAACAAGAATCATTCAATGGAAGGATAATCGCTTAATATAGATTGAGGGATTTTTGCGTAATTGGCAACCAATTTATTATCTTTGTTAGGTCTCATCAACATACACCCTTAAGCATGCTTCTAAAACATCATAAAGCGCGTAAAGTAAATTAATAGTGATATACGGATGGATATAAAACACAACTTGTTCCTAGAACAAATCACTCCCTTTCCTCTCCCCGCTAGCACTATTCTACTACTACCCAATTACATAATACAATAAGAGAAACCTCATTTGCATTGAGGGGAATTAGGTGAGAAGAGAATACAAAGAGATAAAAGAGATAAGGCTGGACACGCAGGTCCAATTTATAAATTCTAAATTTACAATAATTTCTAAAATTACCCTTTCCCTTCTAATATCCATCCGATATACACTATTCATTCATCACATATATATTCAAACAAGACATGCTTTTACAACCAATCTAATCCAATTAATTAGTCTTTGTTTAAATGATCATCCAATGTTCAAACAACGGTTTTGATTTTGCGCGAGTCCAACTCGTTTGAGAATAAGTACATAAGGTACGAATTCACGAATTATATCGAACTACTTATTAAATCTAATTTAATTCGTATTCAATACTAATTCAATTATTTAATTCCAAATTAAATGTTTACACTTTTAATGTGCTTTAAAGACTTAGATTCTAAATCTAATCTAATTGGGTCTCAAAGCCCAACTAACATCCAATGTTTGTTTAATTAAAGTCCGATGGGCTTTCAATTGATTTATTAAGGCTTGGGCTTTGGTCAATGTGGGTCAAACCCAATTACCAAGCCCAAATAAGGAATCACCCTTAAATGCCACAAAACCAATTTCAAGCCCATAAGGCCCAATTAAACTTTAAAGCCCATTATACTACATTTGGACTTAATGGAGTGATTTAGGCCCAAATTGGATCCAATCCTTTTGGCCCAAATCTACTTGGCCCAACCAAGCCCATTATGCCCAAATATAATATTACAAGCCCAATTTAACAATTAAGCCCATTAATTTAAATTTCAATATTCCAAATTTTAAAATTCAATTAATTAAAGTGTAAAACCAAGATTAATACATTAAACCAAATATTTCAAAATACCAATTTAATTTATTAATCATCTATTGTTCAAAACATATGTCCAACATTAATTTGAACAAAAATCAAGTCCATTTTCATGTCCATTAAGATTCGGCCAAGTGAGATTTTTGTGTCGATTTGTTTATCAATCCGATACGTTTTAAGTCATCCAATGATCTTGTACACAAAAAATTCCAACACATTCAATGTTCATACCCATTCGGCCAAGGTTACATTTTTGGGGAAAAATCATCCAATGCATTTTTCTCAAAATTGATTCCATATAATATCATTCTATATGCATGTAAGCATACTCATTCATCAAATTTCACAAGAACATGCTTCAATCAATTTTACCCAAATTTTAACCTAATATATTTCATGCTTAAACATAGCTCAATGATACCATTGTTGGTTACTATAATTAGTCCCAAGGAAGATTAAGCATATGAAATACAACAAAATGAATATATATAATAAACTTGAAGCATGGCGGAATCATACTTACAAAGCTTTTGTGATGAAAAGATGAACAAAGGTTGAAGCTCCAAGATCCTTAAGTTTCGGCCAAGAGGAGAAAAGAGTTGAAAGCTCCAAGCTTTGTGTATTCCAAGCTCCAAGGTGGTTTCCCTATCACCTCCTTTGATTCCTTGCTTGTGCTAGCAAAAATGGAGAATGAGAAAACAATTTTCTGCCTTGTATGTGCAGCTCACGGCGTGAGCAAGAGAGAAGAAGAGGAGAGTGTTTCACTTTTAATTTTGTTTCCCTTTGCATGCCAAAAACCGTGAATGACCAAAGAAATGAAAAGTGATATGATATCTAATACCAAAAGAATTTTTTAATGCAAAAAATCCTTCAAAACCGTGCATGGCTTTCCCTCCAAAATGAAATCCATCATTTGCCATCATTACCACACTTTGAGATTAGAGACAATGTATCATCCCTCAAAGGTGACTAGATACATCCACCATCTATTCGTATTAAGTAATGAGATATCGCGATGTGATTTGCGGATATCACTCGATTCAAAATACGAATGTGTCCGCAAACACTTTCGGGCTCGGTTTCGTTAATTCCGAATTAACGAATTTCCGTCGCGACGTGAATTAAATAATTACGCCTTGCGAAATTACTATTCAGTTCGCTAATGAATTAATTCTAAATTAATTCGTTTGCCCGAATTAAAATCCGATTTTAATTCCGCGTCGAAATCTAATTTCGTTTAATAATATATCGAATATATTATTTTATCGATTAATTCCAAATTAATCGATCTCTCTCTCTCTCCTAATAAGGCATTTTATCCAAGATAAAGTTTCTCCGTTATTAATCCAAGATTAATAAAGTTCGAATCAAACATCATAGGTGAATCTTCAGGAAGCGACCCAAGAGATCTCCGGATATGTTGGCAGTAAATACGGTCGTTGGATAATCCAAACACGTACGTACCTGTACTACGTTTTTACCGATTTACAAGACAAGGTTGGCTTCTAGCAAAGCGCCATGCCTACCCAATTCTCCAGAAATATTCTTACTGGAATATTAGATCTATATCAAGCGTAGTATACCGTAGTATTGCGTACATCGATCCAGTATCGGACGATCACATGTTAGGCCTGGGGCTGGAAATGTGTCTGCCCCGTACGAAACATATATCGGACATCAAGCAACTAGTCTCTTTAAATCGGGCAATACTGACCTAGTCATATTGTCCCGACGGTTGCAACCTTTTATAGAGCACTAGTTCTGTATCCTGCGTGATCATCAACTCCATATGTCTGAAGTGACACTTCCATCTTGACATCACACCCAGTGCACTACGATTCCTGATAAACCCAGAAGAGGTGAACACAGAACCAGTTAAGGTCCCCCAACCACCAAAACCAAAGTTTACCTATTGTCGCAAGTACTAGCGATGCAAGTCTCAGGTTAAGACCATATACACCTACCCTGATGCGGCCTCCCATAGACACGCAGACATACTACCAATGGGATTCCGCGGGGTCTATCCAGAGCGAAGCTGTTTTCCGTACCATCGGTAAAACACAACCTCCTATCGCACTTGCATAAGTATCCTATACTTAAATATATGAGAACTATGCCGTTGTGCCCTCACAACATGCACAAGTGCAATACTAGTCTATTCCGCATTATCGATGTCCGATCTCGATAATACTCCGACTAGGGATATTTATGATTTAAACCTTTATGTATTGATACTGTCTCATATCATCTCAATACGGAATTAATCATATGGACTTTCGCCATTTATATATCAAAGTAAATAAATTACAAAACGGCAAAAGGCAATTTCATTATCACATAGTTAATTTTGTACAATAATACAATATCATTTACAAAACAGTGACGCTATGGGTCATAATGTCTAACAGATAATATACGACTAGGATATTTACTGATTAAACCTTTATTGATTGTGATATTGTTCATATCTTATCAATCCGGAACTAAATCTAAGGACTTTCATCCATTCACACATTTAAGAATCTAATTACGAAATGATAAAAGGCAATTTTCATTGCTACATAATAATTTGTACAAAAACACACTGTCTTTTTACAAATAGTGACGCCATGGGTCATAATTGTCCAAGCAGAAAAGGGCAGAAATTTTTTTTCAGTTCGATCCTGGTTGCCTAATGTGTGTTTCGCTGCGCTAGGAAAGTGGTTCCTAACAACATCCCGCGATCTCCGTTGTTAATTTGATAACGTGAGATTCAAAAGGTGGCTCGAGACGACTTTGTTTTCGCACCCTATGGATGGTGTGTTGGAGTTTCCTAATCTTCCCAAGATCATTTATCAAGCATGAAATAAGTGTGAAACATTCAAAGGAGGTGTGGAAAACTCACAATGATCGGTTGAGATACGGTTGATGAACAAAAAATCGTTCTCTACCTTCTCCAAGCTCGGCAGTGGCAGTTCTTCAGCTTCCATTTTCAGCCATGGGTGAGTCTCCAAGAAATGTTCAAGCTCAAGCTTACAAAATGGATTCCAAGCTCACGAAATCACTTCTCTATCACCTTGGTATGTCTCCTAGAGTGTGCTAGCACCTTGATTTTGCAACAAAAAAACCAAAAATCACTTCTCGTACTGCTCTCGGTTTTGAACCAGAAGAATAAGGCAGCAGCCCCTGGGCGTGAGGAAGAAGAGAGGAAAGAGAGGATAGAGATATTGTTTTTGGCTCCTAAAAAACGTGTGTTAAAAAGAGAGAATGGAAAATGTAATAGGTTTTTAATTCCAAAATTATTTAACCATTTACCATTTTCTATTTAAAAAAAGTCAAGCATTAAATGCTTTCCATCATCTCACATCAACTCACATCAATCAATCAATCAATTGTCACATCACTCAAAGTGACATGTGATTTGACGCTTGATGTGTCTAATGATTTGACGCTTGATGTGTTCTAAGATTTGACGTGATTTGACTTGCGTGCCGGACTCGAATTCGAAATGAAAATGCGCTCGCAAAACAATCTCGGGCTCGGGTTCGCTATTCCAAATTAACAATTTTCTGTGTTGCGACGCAATTAAATGATTACGCTAGCGAATTCACTATTAACGTCGCTAACGAATTAATTCTAAATTATTCGTTCGCCCGAATTAAAATCTAATTTCAATTCGCGTCGAAATCCAATTTCGTTTAATATATTGAATATATTATTTTATCGATTAATTCCAAATTAATAGTTATCTCTCTTTAAATGATATTTTATCCAGATAAAATATCTCCGCAATTAATCCCAGATTAATTTTCTCTCTCTTCTAATTAATCCCAGATTAATTAAAGTGTGGAGTTATACGTCATCGGTGAATCTTCGGGAAGAGACCCATGAGATCCCCGGATATGTTGGCAGTAAATTTGGTCATCGGACTAACCGAACACGTAAGTACCTTGTACTACATTTTACCGATTTACAAGACAAGGTTGGCTTCTAGCAAAGCGCCACTCCTACCCAATTCTCCAGAAACATGCTTAGATGAATAGGCGATCTATATCAGGCGTAGTATAAACAGTATTGTGTATGTCGATCCAGTATCAGATGATCATGTGCTAGGCCTGGGGCTGGAATTGTGTCTACCCCGTACGAAGCACATGTCGGATGTCTGGTAACTAGTCTCTATATCGGATAACTATGACCTAGTCATATTATACCGATGACTGCAGTATTAAGAGAACCAGTACCGTACCCTACGTGACCATCATCTCCATATGACTGGAGTGATATTTATGTCTTAACATCACACCCAAGACACTACGATTCTCAATATACCCAGCATAGGCGTACATAAAAAATCGATAAAGCCCTGGACGACCGCAACCAAAGTATATTGATTGTCGCAAGTATTAGCGGTGCAAGTCTCAAGTTAAGACCAAATACACCTACCCTGATTTCGAACTTCCATAGACACATAATCATACTACCAATGGAATTCCGAGGGGGTCTATCCAGAGCGAAGTTGTTTCCCGTACCATCGGTAAAACACAACCTTCTATTACACTTGCTTGAGTATCCTATACCCAAATATATGAGAATTATGTTGTTGTGCCCTCACAACGCGCACTAGTGTAATACTAGTCTTTTACGCATTTATTGATGTCCAATCTCGACAATGCTCTGACTAGGGATATTTAATGATTTATCCTTCATGGACTGATACTGTCTCATATCATTCTCAATCTAGGAACAAATCATATGGACCTCTTATCATTTATACATCTAGGTGATCTAATCACAAATGATAAGAGAGCAATCTTCTTTGTCACATGGTTAATTTGTACAACAACACTATGATCTATACAAATAGTGACACTATGGGTCATAATTGTCCAACAATCTCCCACTTGGTCTATAGCCAGTCACTCGAGTGTCTTACACCCGAACTATGTACGGTTGGCTCAAATTGCTGAGAAAATGCTTTCGTCAACGGATTTGCAGATTATCGTCTGATGCGATTTATACGATCATCACATCGCCACGATGTATGATCCGTACGAATCAAATGAATATCGAAGTATTTATCTGGATCGTTGATGAGACCATTAATTCTTTAGCCTGTGCTGACGCCTAGCTCAGCTGCTAATAGAACTATATATAATCTAATTAGATTTATTATCGACCCAGAAGGCTTCTATTCTGCCTCAGTTGTAGCAATAACCCGCATTTGTTGTTTATTCGGTAACATTATCTTGCTTGGTAGATTTCCAGCTCACTGTATCGTTACTCAAATTGTATAGTACCGTTTGAGACTTATAGCTGTCTTTATCAGTTAGGAAACTTGCAGTAGTGAACCCAGTCACTTCAAGTTCTCCTTCTCCAAAGTTTAAGACAGCATTCTTAGATCTCTAAGATACTAACGGATATACTTAACATCAATCCAGTGACAATCACTTAGATTGGCCTGTTTGTGAATCCATATGCTCAAAGCGTATGAGATACTAGGTCGCGTACAGTTTTCAATGTACGATTTCTCGGAGAATTTTCTCGAAAGCCAAGCTCTCATCAATAGTTATATGGGAATATCATTTCCAAGAAATGACGTATTATCATTATTGTAGGACAGCCACTGTCAGTGCGCTCCCACTAACCCTCTTATATACACAAGAATCTTTTCGTTTTGAATTAAATCATAACTATTATGATTACATCAAAACAGTAATTCCAATAACCTAATGCTTGCTTCAATCCAAAATGGATCGAATAACCCGCAAACCTTGTTTACTAGTTTTGGTACGACAAAACCGACAGGATGTTGTAAACATCCTCCAAAAGGTTTCCTTTTCAGGAAAGCAATTTTTCCATTCAGCTGACATATTTCATAAATGAAACATGTAGCATTATCCAAATGGATTTAGCGTGGCAACAGTTAAAAGGATGAATCGTAATCAACACAATGTTGATAATGATACCTTTCCGCTAAAAGCCTAGCTTTATTCGTTGGTATGTTTCCATCCATGTACGTCTTTCTTGAAAACTTATAAGTACCAATAGGCATAATGCCTTTGTGGTACATCAACTAGTGTCCAAACATAGTTGATATACATGGAATCCATTTCATATTCATGACACTTTTTCATAATATGGAGTCGATACCTTGTATCACTTCCTCATACGTAGTCAGTTGGTATACCTCAATAAGATAGACATATTTATGAGGTGAGATCAGAAACCCATACCCCAGGTTGTTTTCTGAGTCTCTCCGACCGACGCGGTTCTTGTGTATTTGAAGATTATGGTATAGTTTCATCATTGATGAACTATTTGTGTTCTAGTAAGGAATGGGTGCATCGAATAGTATCACTACGATTTTTACTATCTAATTGTTCTCATGTGAGTTGTATAAGTACTATACTTTGATATCCCTATGATAACCTACAATTGGCACTTATCCAATTTGGGTTTTAGTTTGGTATCATCCAAACGTATGCCTAGCATTCCAAATATTCAGGAATAAGAAAACCTGGTTTCTTTCCTGTTCATATCTAATATGAAATTCTGTCTAACAGATTTTAATGGAACCTTATTCAAAATAAGTTCTGCACTGTTTAAAGTTTATCCGTTAAAGGAAATGTTTTTAGCAGAGCGCGATCATAATTAACCTTATCATGTCCAACAAAATTCGGTTACTCTGTTCGGACACACCGTCAACTGACGTGTTCCGGGAGGAGTCCTCATTTGAAAGAATACTTCACTCTTCAAGTATATAAGAAACTTATTGCTTAAGTATTTTCCATTACGGTCTAACCGTGACAGTCTAATACTTTAGCCAATCTGTTTATCTATTTCGTGTCGAAAACTTTAAAGTTCCGATTTGTGTTTCGAAGAAGAAACACATAACCATAACGTTAACCACATCCATAAAGGTCACAAAATATTCATATCCACATCTAGCCTAGCTAGATATGGGCCCACTTGCTTCACAATGAACTAGGGCTAACAGATCGGTGGCATTTATACTTTTACCAAGTAAATAGTGTTTTAGGCATTTTGCCCAATAAACTAGATTCATAGACTTTATTTGAATAGAATCAAATCAGTATAGTACCCACTATTCGAAAGTGTGGATATACGATTCTTGTTTAATTGTGTCCGAGACAACATTGCCACAAATTAGTTTCTCTTCTGATCAAATCAGTTTGAGCTATTGTTTTGTCATGTATATATTTGAGATTTATTTATATTCAAAATATAAATTCTGTTATTCACATCTAATGTGTTTATCTCAATATCATCTTTATATAATAAAACACTTGAGTTTTCTAGAATATAAAGGTTCACCCGCATCGGGTTAAACACTGATATAGAGATAATATTTCTAGTCAAACTAGTTACATTATAACAGTTTCCAAATTTAGGTACACACCTGAGGGTAGTTCCTAAAGTTAGGTATCTACGGTTAAAACAGCGACTTTCGTCCCGTTTCCAATCCGCAGATTAATCTCAACTGAAGTCAGTATCCTGCTCATAGCAGATTCTGAACATCAATATATATATATATATATATATATATATATATATATATATATATATATATATATATATATATATATTATATATATATATATATATATATTATATATTATATATCACACTAAGTATCTAAAATCAAATTTTAGTACTAGTAGTGAATATATTTATGACAAACATATTTGAAGTCAGAGCCTTGCTCGTCTTCAATTCCTTCATGTCTGCTTTGTCCAAACGGCAGTCACGCTTACGCGATCCCGTTTGCCACAATTTAAGGCAGATATTTTGGGATATGTCATTTATCTTACCAGAAGATTATAATGATTCTACCTTTGCCTTTTTCCACACTCCAGAAGCTTTCGGCCTAGCCTTGGGTTTCTGGAATATCGAATTAAGGTGCGCCTTGCGCTACTTGCCTAATTGCAAACTTTGACTTTGTCTCCTTGAGAATAGTCATTAACTCTCTAAGAGTTTAGAATTGCAATTTAGTACTTCTAAGATCTAAGTTAATAGATTTATGAAGATCCTTCAATTTCTTTATCGTACTTTAAGGATCTAATCCTTAGTTCTGATTAAGAAAATAAGGAGTCTACTGCGACAAGCTTAATGGATTAAGGACTTAAGTTATCATCACATGAATCTTCCAAAGATCATGCTCTATTGTTTGCTTAACTTCGGGCATAGGCATATTTTATCAAATAAAGTAACTTATTATTTTTCCAGGACCATCTTGAAATTTATTCCCAATTTTGAAAATTAAACCATTTAAATACATTTTCCCTAGGATTATGTATTAAACGTCAATCTTTCAATTTTATCTTGATTTTAATAGTCCAACTATTTAATCAACGATTAAGGTACTGTCTATATACAATGATTACTATAGTCCAACTATATAATCAACTATACTTTAATTAAATCAAATATATTGATTATTATAGTCCTATTATATAATCAACTATAAATGAATAGTTTGAATATAGTCCAACTATTTATTAAAACAACAATTTAAATATTAGTCCAACTAACATTTAATATATATGACGAATGATATTTTTTTTTAGCGCGTATGGCAAGTAATTAAACGAATATTGCAAATTCAATTCTTACCTCCCACTATTTTTCGGTGAGCCTCTAACCCTCTGTCGAGTACTCGGGAAACTGTGTTTCCTAGCGGGCTAGGATCCCGTTAAAAATCACATAATCTTGACTTTGGCCAACAAATTGTATGATAATTAAATAAGTAGATCTCTAAGATCAATTGGATCCAATCCAATTCCTAGATCCAGTAAGGGGACATCCAATTCCGAAACATATATCTTATATATGCCAATATATTGCCTAACCTTTTTCCTCTGAATCAACTAAGCCTTGGCTTTGGCACAACAAACTTAGTGATCCCAGTTAAGCGCGACCCATTGACCATGGAAAGCTTCGTAATCAATGTCGATGGACAAGAAGTGATTTTGACTTTGGCCAACAAACCACAACTTGGACAAGACACTGATATGGAACAAAGCCTTCGTGATTCAAACACATCATCGACGGACAAAGGCCTTGACTTGGGCCAACAAGCCAATGCCAGTCTCGGATCTTGAGTGAAATCACTCAATGGAAGGAAAAACGCTAATATTTTACGAGGGTTTTTCGAGTGCAATTGGTAACCAATTTATTTTATCTTTGTTAAGGTCTCATCATCATACACCATTAAGCATGCATTCTAAACACATAATAAAGCGCATATAATAAAATAATAATGATATGCGGATGGATACTTAACACATTGATCCTAGATCAAATCTCTCCTTTCTCACTCAAGCTAGCACTTGTATTACTTCTACCCGTTACACTACACTTCTAAAGAAACCTCATTTACATGAGGGGAATAGGTGAGAAGAGAATACAAAGAGAATAAAGGTGATAAGGCTGGACACGCAGGTCCAATTTAATAATCGAATTTATTACAACAATTTCCAAAATTGCCCCACCCGACTAATATCCATCCGATATACATTATTCATTCATCACAACCACGTATCCACACATAAGCATGCTATCAATCAATCTAATCAAATTAATTAATCTGATAATTATGTGATCATCCAATGTTCAAACAACGATTTGATTTTGCTCGAGTCAAACTCGTTTTTGCGAATAAGTACTCAAAGTACGAATTCTTGAATTAAATTAAACTAAATCATTAAATCCAATTTAACATGTATTTAATACTAATTCACTATTTAATTCCAAATTGAATATTACACTTTATTTAATAAACCTTTAACGACTTAAATTCCAAATTTAATCGCGTCGGGACTCAAAGACCGATTAACGTCCAACGTGAATTCAATTCAAGTCTAATGGGCTTTAATTAATTTCTAAGGCGTGGGCTTCGGCAACCAAAGCCCAATCAAGGAGTTACCCCATAAGCCCAGAAATCAATTTAGGCCCATTAGGCCCAATTAAACTTTAAAGGTTTATAAGTTGCATTTGGGCTTTATGGTAGTGGTTTTGGGCCCAATTGGATCCAATCCATTGGCCTAAACCCAACTTGATAAAATCAAGCCCAATTAGCCCAATTACAACATTAGAAGCCCAAATCCAATTTAAGGCCTAAATAACTAAATTACATGAATCCAATTCCGCAATTTAATTACTTAAAGTGCATTACATGATTAATCACCCAAATAAATATTTCCAAAACATGATTAGTCCAATTAATCATGTTCATTATCATCATCACATGTCCAACACATAAATGAAAAAATCAAACCCATTTTACATGTTACTTAGTCTCGGCCAAGGGAGTGATTTTGTGTCCGATTTTGTTTCAATCCAATCGAACCCACAATCGACATTAAATCACCATCCAATTTGATTTCATACACATCCAATGTCACAAAATCAAAATTACCAAGATATTAGGGCAATATCCAATTCGGCCAAGGTGAAAATTTTGGGGATTTATGTTCAATTCAAAATCCAATCCAATTAGTTTCAAATTAACATTATCCTTAATGATTCCAATTCATCAAATGAATCAAAAACAAAAATTCCAAGAATCCAAAATTCATCCACACATTCGGCCAACATGAATAAATTGGGGAAAATTATTCCAAATTAATTTTCTTGAAATTGATCCAATCCAACTTCAATACAAACAGATTTAAGCATATTCATCAATCCAATTTCACAAATTTTAAGCCCTAAAATTTTCATGCTCAAACCTAGGCTCTTGATGCCATTGTTGGTTTCTATTAATGTCCCGGATCGATTATAAGCATGAAAAACATTGCGAATACATATCAACGAAGTTGCGGAATACTCACATCGATCGGGTGAGACGATTTGAAGACGAATGAAGCCAAAAAAACGTTCACTGGTTTGGCGCCACTGCTGTGCAGAATTCTTCACTGGTTTGGGCAGTTTCGGATCTCATTTTGAAGCTCCAAACTTCAACGAATGGATCTCGCCTCATGGGTGGACTTCCCTAACACCTTCGCAAGTCTCGTAAGTGTGCTAGCACTTGAGTTTTTGCCACAAAAACTCACTCAATGCTCCCCTATTGCTCACGGCAGTGAGCTGAAATGGAAGAAGAAAGAGACAGCCCCTTGGGCGTGAGAAGGAGAGAAAATGGAGGAAATGTGTAATGGTTGACTTGGTAAATGAATTACCAAAATGCTTTATATATTTTTCCAAAAACTAATAAGCATTTACCATTTTATTTATCAAATAAAATCAAATGGAAATGGTATCTCAACCACCAACACTATTCCACCAAAACATCAACTATTCATTTTACTTTATCAAAGTGACATGTCTTTAATCAATCAATCACATCAATCAATCACATCACTCAAAGTGACATTTGATTTGACGCTTGATGTGACAAATGATTTGAAGCTTGATGTGACTTGCGTCGCCGCACTCGAATTTGAAATACGAATGTGCTTGCAATCATACTCGGGCTCGGGTTCGCTAATTCCTAATTAGCGAATTTTCCGTTGCGTCGTAATTAAATGATTACGCCTAGCGAATTCACTATTCATGTCGCTAACGAATTAATTATAAATTAATTCGTTCGCCCGAATTAAAATCCAATTTCAATTCCGCGTCGAAATCTAATTTCGTTTAATATATCGAATATATTAATTACCGATTAATTCCAAATTAATCATTCTCTCTCTTTAGACGATATTTTATCCTAGATAAAATATCTCCGTAATTAATCCTAGATTAATTTTCTCTCTCTTCTATATAATCCCAGATTATTAATGAGTGCGAGTTATGCGTCATCGGTGCATTATCGGGAAGCGACCCATGAGATCCCCGGATAATTCGACAGTAAATACGGTCGTCGGAATATCCGAATCACGTACGTACCAAGTACTACGTTCTACCGATTTACGAGACAAGAGCGGCTTCTAGCAAAGCACGAAGTCTATCCAATTCTCCGGTCATATTCATCTAAGAATATTTAAGATCTATACAAGCGTAGTATACCAAGTATCGTGTATATCGGCCCAGTATCGGATAGTCACGTGCTAGGGCTGGGGCTGGATAAGTGTCTGCCCCGTCCGAAGCACATATCGGATGTCTGGTAACTAGTCTCTATAATCGGATATACATGACCTTGTCATAATATCCCGATGGCCGGCCAGCACTTAAGAGCACTACTAATACCGTATCCTGCGTGACATCATCTCCCCTATGACTGGAGTGATACTTCGTCTTGACATCACACCCAATACTCTACGATTCTCAATATACCCAGCATTGGCGTACACAGAACCGGTTAGAGTCCTAGACGACCTCAACCAAAGTATATTGATTGTCGTAAGCATTAGCGGTGCAAGTCTCAGGTTAAGACCATACACACCTACCCTGATGTCGGACTCCCATAGACACATAGTCATAATACCAATGGGATTCCGAGGGGTTTATCCAGAGCAAAGCTGTTTCCCATACCATCGGTGAAACACAACCTCCTATCGCACTTGCATGAGTATCCAATACCCAAATATATGAGAACTATGATGTTGTGCCCTCACAACGCGCACAAGTGCAATACTAGCCTATTCCGCATTATCGATGTCCAGTCTCGATAATACTACGACTAGGGATATTTAATGATTAATCCTTCATGGACTGATACTGTCTCATATCATTCTCAATCCAGGAACTAATCATATGGACCTCTCTTCATTTATATATCTAAGGTGTCTAATCACAAATGATGAGAGTGCAATTTCCTTGTCACATAGTTAATTTGTACAACAACACTATGATCTGTACAAATAGTGACGCTATGGGTCATATTATCCAACATATGTGAGAAGATAATACAAAGAATAATGAGGTAATAAGGCTAGACACGCAGGTCCAATTAATAAATCAAATTTATTACAACAATTTCTAAAATTGTCCCACCCATCTAATATCCATCTGATATACATTATTCATGCATCACAACCATGTAATCACACAAGCATGATATCAATCAATCTAATCAAATTAATTAATCTGATAATTAGTGACCATCCAATGTTCAAACAATGAATTTATTTTGCGCGAGTCAAACCGTCTTTGCGAATAAGTACTCAAAGTACGAATTCTCGAATTAAATTAAACTACAACATTAAATCTAATTTAATATGCATTCAATTCTAATTCGCTATTTAATTCCAAATTAAATACTACACTTTAATTACGAACCTTTACGACTTAAATGTTAGGTTTGTTTCTAGGTCCCAAGATCAAACAATTCATGAAACAATGTGTGAACACATCAACGGAGTTAGCGGAATACTCACATCGATCGGTTGAGACGATTTGAAGACGAATGAAGCCCAAAATGCTCACTGCCAATGGCGCCAAAACCTGCAGTTCACTGCCTCCAAAAATAGAATTTTGAGATGCGAAACGGAGCTCCAAGCCTCGTCTGACGAATCCCGGCTCATGGGTGAACCACCCTAACACCTTCGCAACTCTCGTAAGTGTGCTAGCACTTGCGTTTTGGAAACAAAACCCACTCATTGCCTCCCTTGAAGCTCACGGCAGTGAGCTGTGAAGAAGAAAGAAAAACAGTCCCTTGGGCGTTGTATTGATGGAGAGAAAAATGAGGAGAAGTGTTATGGTTGAGTTGTTAATTGAATTACCAAAAAATGCTTTATATTTTCCAAAAAATACAAAGCATTTACCATTTAAAATATCAAATAAAATAAATGGTAATTACTCTCTCAACCACCAAGCACTATTCCAACAACTACATCACTATTCATTTCACTTTATTAAAGTGACTTGATGTGTGTCTATCAATCAATCAATCACATCAATCAATCACATCACTCAAAGTGACATTTGATTTGACGCTTGATGTGACGAATGATTTGACGCTTGATGTGACTTGCGTCGCCGCACTCGAATTCGAAATACGAATGCATTCGCAATCACACTCGGGCTCGGGTTCGCTAATTCCAAATTAATGATTTTTCCGTTGCGTCGTAATTAAATGATTACACCTAGCGAATTCACTATTCATGTCGCCAACGAATTAATTCTAAATTAATTCGTTCGCCCGAATTAAAATCTAATTTTAATTCCGCGTCGAAATCTAATTTCGTTTAATATATCGAATATATTAATTTACCGATTAATTCCAAATTAATCGTTATCTCTCTCTTGACGATATTTTATCCTAGATAAAATATCTCCGTAATTAATCCTAGATTAATTTTCTCTCTCTTCTATATATAATCCCAGATTATTTAAGAGTGCGAGTTATGCGTCATCGGTGAATTATCGGAAGCGACCCATGAGATCCCCGGATACGTTGGCAGTAAATACGGTCGTCGATGTATCCGAATCACGTACGTACCAGTACTATGTTCTACCGATTTACGAGACAAGGTCGACTCCTAGAAAAAGCACCAAGTCTACCAATTCTCCAGACATATCCATTTAAGAATATTTAAGATATGTATTCAGCGTAGTATACCATTGTATTGTGTATATCGGTCCGTATCGGATAGTCACGTGCTAGGGCTGGGTCTGGATAAATGTCTGCCCCGTCCGAACCACATATCGGATGTCTGGTAACATAGTCTCTATAATTGGATATTCTGACCTGGTCACAATATCCCGATTGGATGCGCATCACTCAAGAGCACTAGTACTGTATCCTGCGTGACATCATCTCCATATGACTGAAGTGATACTTCCGTCTCGACATCACACCCAATACACTACGACTCTCTGATAAACCCAGAAGTGGTGTACTCAGAACCGGTTAAAGCCATGTACCACCAAGACCAAAGTCTATCGATTATCGTAAGTATTAGCGATGTAAGTCTCAGGTTAAGACTATACCACACCTACCTTGATTTCGGCCTCCCATAGACACATAGTCATAATAGCAATGGGATTCCGAGGGGTCTATCCAGGCGAAGCTGTTTCCCGTACCATCGGTGAAACACGACCTCCCATCGCACTTGCATAAGTATCCAATACTTATATATATGAGAACTATGTCGTTGTGCCCTCACAACGCGCACAAGTGCAATACTAGCCTATTCCGCATTATCGATGTCCAGTCTCGATAATACTCCGGCTAGGGATATTTAATGATTAATCCTTCGTGGACTGATACTGTCTCATATCATTCTCAATCCAGGAACTAATCATAGGGACCTCTCTTCATTTATATATCTATGGTGATCTAATCACAAATGATGAGAGTGCAATTTCCTTGTCACATAGTTAATTTGTTACAACAACACAATGATCTGTACAAATAGTGACGCTATGGGTCATTTTGTCCAACAATCTCCCACTTGGCACATAGCTAGTCACTCTAGTGTCCCACACCCGAACTATGTACGGTTCACTCAAATTGCTGAAGAAAAGTTTTCGTCAGCGGATTTGTTTGATAATCGTCTGACGCGATTTATACGATCATCACATCGCCACGATGTATGATCCGAACGAATCAGATGATATAGAAGTATATATCTGGATCGTCGATGAGACCTTTAATTCCTTATCCTTTGCTGACGCCTAGCTCAGCCGCTAATAGAACTATATCTAATCTAATTAGATTTATTTTCGACCCAAATGGCTTCTATTGCTGCCTCAGCTGCAGCAATAATCCGCATTTGTTGTTTATTCGGCAACAGTTTTCTTGCTAGGAAGATTTCCAGCTCACTGTCCCAGTGTTCAAACTTTTATAGTACCGTAGTATTTAATTGTTTGGAAACTTGCAGCAGTGATCCCAGTCACTTCAAGTTCTCCTTCTCCATAGGTTAAGATATCATCTTTAGTTCTCTGAGATACTAACAGATGTTCTTAATTTCAATCCAATGACTATCACTTGGATTGACCTGATCGTGACTCTATATGCTCGAAGCGTATGAGACACCAAATCAAGTACATTTTAAATGTACAATTTCCTAGAGAGTGTAACAACTCCAAATCTATCCCAGTAGATCTTTATTCCTTGAATAAAGGTTGTTACTCCCCAGAATTCTACGGAGAATTTCTATGAAATCCAAGCTTTCACAATAGCTTTATGGGAATATACTGTCAGTGCGCTCTCCCACTAACCTCCTTATATACACAAGAATTATTTCATTTTGAGTCAAATCATAAACCATTATGATTATTTCAAAACGACAGTTCCAAGAACCTTATGCTTGCATTAATCCAAACATGGATCGAATAACCCGCAAACCTCGTTTGTTGGTTATACAAAATTGTCAGGATGTTGTAAACATCCTCCAAAAGGTTTCCTTTTCAGGAAAGCGATTTTGATTTGTAACTGACACATTTCATAAATGAAATATACAATTATCTACAAGCATCTTCAAAATGGATTTACCATGGCAACAGGTAAAAGGTTGAACCGTTATTAACACAATGTTGATAACGATACCTTTCCATCAAAAGCCCAGCTTTGTACGTTGGTATGTTGCCTTCCATGTATGTCTTCCTTGAAGACGTTTAAAGTACCAATAGGCACAATGCCTTGCGGTATACAACAATAGTATCCAAAATAGTTGTTATGCATGGAATCCATTTCGGACTCATGGCATTTTGCCAAAATAAGGAGTCGATACCTCGTATCACTTCCTCAAAACGTAGTCGGTGGATATTCCTTCATAAGATTGACATATTTATGAGGTTAGATCAGAACCCATACCCTAGGTTGTTTTCTGACTCTATCCGATCTACGAAGTTCTTGTGTATTTGAAGATTAACGGTATAGATTCATCATAGATGAACTATTCGTGTTCCATTAAGGACTTCGTGCCTAGAACAGTATTACTCTGATTTTCATTGAGTATCACTATCCTCCTACGGACCACTGCATATCGGTATTCCTCTCAGGAAAAATGCATGGTGAGCAACAATCACATTATTCTCATGTGAGATTTATAAGTACTATACTTATGGTTTCCCTTAGGATAACCTATATTGGCACTTATCCAATTTGGGTCTTTTAGTTTGGTATCATCAAACGTTATGCCTGGCATACCCAAATTACATGAATGAGAAACCTCGTTTCTTCCCTGTTCATATCCTATATGACATCTGTCAAACAGATTTATTGGAACCTTATTCTAAATAAGTTTTGCACTGTTAATACATATCCTATTGAAGGAAACAGTAGCTCAGAGCGACTCGTGATAAACCATATCATGTCCAACAAATTTGGTTTTTGGTTCGGACACACCGTCTAACTGACGTTGTCTCGGGAGGAGTCCTCATATGAAAGAATACCGTACTCTTTCATGTATGTATGAAACTTACTGCTTAAGTAGTTTCCATTACGGTCTTACCGTGGCGGAATAATACTATAGCCGATCTGTTTATTTACTTCGTGTCGAAACTTTAAAGTTTCTGATTTGTGTTCTTCAAAAGAAACACATAACCATAACGTGATGCCACATCCGTTAAGGTCACGAAATATTCATGTTCACATCTAGCCTAGCTAGATATGGGCCAACTATCTTCACAATGAATAGTGCTAACAGATCGGTGGCTTTCACACTATTACCAAGTAAATAGTGTTTTAGGTGTTTTACCTAATAAACTAGATTCGTAGACTTTATTTGATTAGTCAAATCAGTCCTAGTACCCACTCTTCAAAAGTGTGGATATACGAGTCTTGTTTAATTGTGTCCCAGACAACAATGCCACAAAAAAGTCTCTATTGATCAAATCAATTTGAGCTATTTATTTGTCATTTTATATGTTTGAGATTTTAATTATATTCAAAATATAAATACTGTTTTTCACATCTAATGTGTTTATCTCAGTATCATCTTTATATAATGAAACACTTTAGTGTTCTAGAATATAAAGGTTTATCCGCAACGGATTAAACACTGATATAGAGATAATGTCTCTAGTCAAACTAGTTACATTATAACAGTTCCTAATTTAAGTACACACCCGAAGGGTAGTTCCTAAACTTAGGTATCTACGGTCGAAACAGCGACTTTCATCCCGTTTCCGATTCGTAGAGCAATCTCAGCTTGAAGTCAGTATCCAGCTCATAGCGGATTCTGAACATCAATACATATATTTTATGTACCACACTAAGTATTTAAAATCCAATTTCAATACTAGTAGTGAACATAACTTTGACAAATATTTTAAAGTCAGAGCCTCGCTCTTTCTTTAATTCCTTCGTGTCTGCCATATCCAAATGGTAGTCACTTTGGGATATGTCAATTATCTTTTCAATATTTCACAAACCTTTGGCCAAGCCTTGGGTTTCGGAATATCGAAATGATGTGCACCTTGTGCAACTTGCCCAATTGCAAACTTTGACTTTTCTCCACTAGAATAGTCAATTAATTCTCCAAGAATTATTAATTGCAATTTTAATACCTTTTAAATCTAAAGATAGATTTATTGTCAAGTATATTAAATTAAGCACAAGTCATCATCACATAAATCTTCCAAAGATTTTATGCTCTACTATTTGCTTAATTATGGGCTTAGATATAACAAGTTATTTAATCCAATAAAGTAACCTATTATTAATTCCCAATGAAAATTAAATCATTTAAAACATTTAATCCAAGGATTATATATTTTAAATATTCAACTTTTCAATTCTTTCTTGATTTCAATAGCCAACTATTTAATCAATTTAATAAGGTACAATTCATTATAATGATTACAATAATCCAATTATTTAATCAACTATAATTTTAATTCAATTATATTGATTACTATAATCCAATTATAAAATCAACTATATATCGAATGAGTTTGTATATAGTCCAACTATATATATATTTAAAACAACATAAAATATTAGTCCAACTAATACTTTTGATTAATATGACGAGTAAAATATAGATGAGCGCGTTAGCGAGTATTCGAACGAATGTTGCAAATTCAATACTTGCCTACCACTATTTTTCGTCGAGCCTCTAACCCTATGTCGAGTACTCGGGAAACCATGTTTCCTAATGGGCTAGGATCCCGTTAAATATCACACAATCTTGACTTTGGCCAACAAATTGTATAATAATTAACTAGGTAGATCTCGAAGATCAATTGGATCTCATCCAACTCCTAGATCCAGTAGGTGGACATCCAAGTCCCAAACATTATCTTATATATGCCTATATATCGAATATATACCCTAACCTTTTTCCTCTGAATCAACTAGGCCTTGGCTTTGGCACAATAAACCTAGTGATCCCAGTCAAGCGCGGACCCATTGACATGGAAGCTTCGTAATCAATGTCGATGGACAAGAAGTGGTCTTGACTTTGGCAACAAACCACAACTTGGACACGACACCGATATGGAACAAAGCCTCGTGATTAAAACACATCTTCGACGGACAAGGGCTTGACTTTGGCCAACAACCCCTGCCAATCTCAAATCTTGAGCAAGAATCACGCAATGGAAGGAAAAAACGCATGATATTTAACGAGGGTTTTTCGCGTGCAAATTGGCTACCAATTTAATTATCTTTGTTAAGGTCTCATCATCATACACCCTTAAACATGCATTCTAAATACATAATAAAGCGAGTATGAAAATAAATAATAATGATATGCGGATGGATACTTTACATTGATCCTAGATCAAATCTCTCCCTTTCTCACTCAAGCTAACACCTGTACTACTTCTACCCGTTACACTACACTTCTAAAGAAACCTCATTTACATTGAGGGGAATAGGTGAGAAGAGAATACAAAGAGAATAGAGGTGATAAGGCTGGACACGCAGGTCCAATTTAATAAATCGATTTTATTACAACAATTTCCAAAATTGCCCCACCCAACTAATATCCATCTGATATACATTATTCATTCATCACAACCACGTATTCACACATAAGCATGCTATCAATCAATCTAATCAAATTAATTAATCTGATAATTAGTGATCATCCAATGTTCAAACAACGATTTGATTTTGCTCGAGTCAAACTCGTTTTTGCGAATAAGTACTCAAAGTACGAATTCATGAATTAAATTAAACTACATCATTAAATCAAATTTAACATGTATTTAATACTAATTCACTATTCAATTCCAAATTAAACATTACACTTTTATTTAATAAACCTTTTACAATTTAAATTCCAAATTTAATCGTAACGCATCTCAAAGACCGATTAACGTCCAACGTCAATTCAATTCAAGTCTAATGGGCTTTAATTAATTTCTTTAAGGTGTGGGCTTCGGCAACCAAAGCCCAATCAAGGAGTAATCCCATAAGCCCAGAAATCAATTTAGGCCCATTAGGCCCAATTAAACTTTAAAGGTTTATAAGTTGCATTTGGGCTTTATGGTAGTGGTTTTGGGCCCAATTGGATCCAATCCATTTGGCCTAAACCCATCTTGATAAAATCAAGCCCAATTAGCCCAATTACAACATTAGAAGCCCAAATCCAATTTAAGGCCTAAATAACTAAATTAAATGAATCCAATTTCACAATTTAATTACCTAAAGTGCATTACATGATTAATCAACTAAATCAATATTTCTAAAACACCAAATTAGTCCAATTAATCATGCTCATTATCATTATCATATGTCCAACAAGTAAATGAAAAATCAAACCCATTACATGCTTTAATGCTCTCGGCCAAAGGAGGGATTTTGTGTCCGATTTGGTTTCAATCCAATCAAACCCACAATCGACATTAAATCAACATCCTAAATGATTTCCAATACATCCAATGTCCTAAAATCAAAATACCAAGACATTCAAGGGCATTATCCAATTCGGCCAAGGTGAAAATTTTGGGGATTTATGTTCAATTCAAAATCCAATCCAATTAGTTTCAAATTAACATTATCCTTAATGATTCCAACTCATCAAATGAATCAAAAACAAAAATTCCAAGAATCCAAAATGCATATACCATTCGGCCAAGGATTCCAATTTGGGCAAAATTGATTAAATCAATCTTCAATATAACATATACTAAGCATGCTCAATCATCCAATTTCATTAAATCATGCTCAAATACAAAATACCCAATTTTAAGCCCTACAATTTCATGCTTGAACCTATAGCTCTGATACCATTGTTAGGTTTGTTTCTAGGTCCCAAGATCAAACAAGACATGAAAACAGTGTGTGAACACATCAACAGAGGTAGCGGAATACTCACATTGATCGGTTGAGACGATTTGAAGATGAATGAAGCCCAAAATGCTCACTGCCAAGGGCGCCAAAACCTGCAGTTCACTGCCTCCAAAAACAGAATTTTGAGATGCGAAATAGAGCTCCAAGCCTCGTCTGACGAATCCCGGCTCATGGATGAACCTCCCTAACACCTTCGCAACTCTCGTAAGTGTGCTAGCACTTGCGTTTTTGAAACAAAAACCACTCATTGCCTCCCTTGAAGCTCACGGCAGTGAGCTGTGAAGAAGAAAGAAAAACAGCCCCTTGGGCGTGTATTGATGGAGAGAAAAAGGAGGAGAAGTGTTATGGTTGAGTTGTTAATTGAATTACCAAAAAATGCTTTATATATTTTCCAAAAAATACAAAGCATTTACCATTTAAAATATCAAATAAAATAAATGGTAATTACTCTCTCAACCACCAAGCACTATTCCAACAACTCACATCACTATTCATTTCACTTTATTAAAGTGACTTGATGTGTGTCTATCAATCAATCAATCACATCACTCAAAGTGACATTTGATTTGACGCTTGATGTGACGAATGATTTGACGCTTGATGTGACTTGCGTCGCCGCACTCGAATTCGAAATATGAATGCACTTGCAATCACACTCGGGCTCGGGTTCACTAATTCTAAATTAACGATTTTTCCGTTGCGTCGTAATTAAATGATTACACCTAGCGAATTCACTATTCACGTCACCAACGAATTAATTCTAAATTAATTCGTTCGCCCGAATTAAAATCTAATTTCAATTCCGCGTCGAAATCTAATTTCGTTTAATATATCGAATATATTAATTTACCGATTAATTCCAAATTAATCGTTATCTCTCTCTAGACGATATTTTATCCTAGATAAAATATCTCCGTAATTAATCCTAGATTAATTTTCTCTCTCTTCTATATATAATCCCAGATTATTTAAGAGTGCGAGTTATGCGTCATCGGTGCATTATCGGGAAGCGACCCATGAGATCCCCGGATACGTTGGCAGTAAATACGGTCGTCGGTGTATTCGAATCACATACGTACCAAGTACTACGTTCTACCGATTTATGAGACAAGGTCGACTCCTAGCAAAGCACCAAGTCTACCCAATTCTCCGGACATATCCATTTAAGAATATTTAAGATCTGTATCAAGCGTAGTATACCATTGTATTGTGTATATCGGTCCAGTATCGGATAGTCACGTGCTAGGGCTGGGGCTGGATAAGTGTCTGCCCCGTCCGAAACACATATCGGATGTCTGGTAACATAGTCTCTATAATCGGATATTCATGACCTGGTCACAATATCCCGATTGGATGCGCATCACTCAAGAGCACTAGTACCGTATCCTGCGTGACATCATCTCCACTATGACTGAAATGATACTTCCGTCTCGACATCACACCCAATACACTACGACTCTCTGATAAACCCAGAAGTGGTGTACTCAGAACCGGTTAAAGCCCTGTACCACCAAGACCAAAGTCTATCGATTATCGTAAGTATTAGCGATGTAAGTCTCAGGTTAAGACTATACACACCTACCTTGATTTCGGCCTCCCATAGACACATAGTCATAATACCAATGGGATTCCGAGGGGTCTATCCAGAGCGAAGCTGTTTCCCGTACCATCGGTGAAACACGACCTCCTATCGCACTTGCATAAGTATCCAATACTTATATATATGAGAACTATGCCGTTGTGCCCTCACAACGCGCACAAGTGCAATACTAGCCTATTCCGCATTATCGATGTCCAGTCTCGATAATACTCTGGCTAGGGATATTTAATGATTAATCATTCGTGGACTGATACTGTCTCATATCATTCTCAATCCAGGAACTAATCATAGGGACCTCTCTTCATTTATATATCTATGGTGATCTAATCACAAATGATGAGAGTGCAATTTCCTTGTCACATAGTTAATTTGTTACAACAACACAATGATCTGTACAAATAGTGACGCTATGGGTCATTTTGTCCAACATTAAATTCCAAATTTAATCGTTACGGGTCTCAAAGCCCGATTAACGTCCAACGTCAATTCAATTAAAGTCCAATGGGCTTTTATTAATTTCTTAAGGCGTGGACTTTTGGTCAACTCGGTTCAAACCGAATAACCAAAATCCAATCCGGGAATTACCCCATAAGCCTAGAAATCAATTTTGGCCCATTAGGCCCAATTAAACTTTAAAGGTCCATTAAGTCGCATTTGGGCTTTATGGATGCGGTTTTGGGCCCAATTGGATCCAATCCATTTGGCCTAAACCCAACTTGGTACAACCAAGCCCAATAAGCCCAATAACAACATTACAAGCCCAAATCCAATTTAAGCCCAAATAATTTAATTCCAAAATTTCTCAATTAAATTACCTAAAGTGTATAACATTATTAATTACCCAAATCAATATTTCCAAAATACCAAATTTTTTCAATTAATCATGCTCATCAACAACAAAACATATCCAACACATTTCATCAAAAATCAAACCCAATTTACATGCATATATGTCTCGGCTAAGGGGGAATTTCATACCCAAATCAAATTCAATCCAATTAAATTCAATTCAACATTAAATCAATATCCCCAAATGATTTCCAACACATCCAATGATCAAAAATCAAAAATCCAAGACAATTTAGGGTTCATGTATTTTCGGCCAAGCCTTCCAAAATTGGGGAAAATTGTTCCAAACCATTTTTCATCAAATTAATCCAATCAATCTTCAATTAAAACACATTTAAGCATACTAATTCATCCAATTTCATTAAATCATGCCCAAATTCGTTTTACCAAATTTTAAACCCTAAACTAGTTTATGCTCAAAATAGCTCTGATACCATTGTTGGAGTTTCCTAATCTTCCCAAGATCATTTATCAAGCATGAAATAAGTGTGAATACATTCAAAGGAGGTGCGGAAAAGTCACAATGATCGGTTGAGATGCGGTGATGAACAAAAAATCGTTATCTGCCTTCTCCAAGCTCGGCAGTGGGCAGTTTCTTCAGCTTTCATTTTCGGCCATGGGTGAGTCTCCAAGAAATCTTCAAGCTCCAAGCTTACAAAATGGATTCCAAGGTCACGAAATCATTTCCCTATCACCTTGGTATGTCTCCTAGAGTGTGCTAGCACCTTGATTTTGCAACAAAATCACTCCTTTATTTCCCTTACTACTCTCGGTTTTGAACCAGAAGAATAAGGCAGCAGCCCCTTGGGCGTGAGGAAGAAGAGAGGAAAGAGAAGAGATAAAGATTGTTTTTGGCTCCTAAAAACCGTGTGTTAAAGAGAGATAATGGAAAAAATGTAATAGGTTTTTAATTTCCATAATTATTTAACCATTTACCATTTTTCTATTTAAAAAAAGGCAAGCATTAAATGCTTGCCATCATCTCACATCAACTCACATCAATCAATCAATCAATTGTCACATCACTCAAAGTGACATGTGATTTGACGCTTGATGTGACTAATGATTTGACGCTTGATTTGACTTAAGTGCCGCACTCGAATTCAAAATGTGAATGCGCTCACAAACAATCCTGGGCTCGGGTTCGCTAATTTCAAATTAACGAATTTTCCGTTGCGACGCAATTAAATGATTACGCCTAGCGAAGTCACTATTAACGTCGCTAACGAATTAATTCTAAATTAATTCGTTCGCCCGAATTAAAATCTAATTTCAATTCCGCGTCGAAATCTAATTTCATTTAATATATCGAATATATTAATTTATCGATTAATTCCAAATTAATAGTTATCTCTCTTTAAATGATATTTTATCCCAGATAAAATATCTCCGCAATTAATCCCAGATTAATTTTCTCTCTCTTCTAATTAATCCCAGATTAATTAAAGTGCGAGTGATACGTCATCGGTGAATCTTCAGGAAGCGACCCATGAGATCCCCGGATATGTTGGCAGTAAATTCGGTCGTCGGACTATCCGAACACGTAAGTACCTTGTTCTACATTTTACCGATTTACAAGACAAGGTTGGCTTCTAGCAAAGCGCCATGCCTACCCAATTCTCCAGAAACATGCTTACAGGAATAAGCGATCTATATCAGGCGTAGTATACGCAGTATTGTGTATGTCGATCCAGTATCGGATGATCATGTGCTAGGCCTGGGGCTGGAATTATGTCTGCCCGTACGAAACACATGTCGGATGTCTGGTAACTAGTCTCTATATCGGATAACATGACCTAGTCATATTATCCCGATGACTGCAGTACATAAGAGAACCAGTACCATACCCTACGTGACCATCATCTCCATATGACTGGAGTGATACTTCCATCTTAACATCACACCCAACACACTATGATTCTCAATATACCCAGCATAGGTGTACACAGAAACCGGTTAAATCTCTGGACGACAGCAACCAAAGTATATTGATTGTCGCAAGTGTCAGTGGTGCAAGTTTCAGGTTAAGACCAAATACACCTACCCTGATTTCGGACTTCCATAGACACATAGTCATACTATCAATGGAATTCTGATGGGGTCTATCCAGAGCGAAGTTGTTTCCCGTACCATCGGTAAAACACAACCTCCTATTACACATGCATGAGTATCCTATACCCAAATATATGAGAACTATATCGCTGTGCCCTCACAACTCGCACAAGTGTAATACTAGTCTTTTACGCATTTATCGATGTCCAATCTCGACAATGCTCTGACTAGGGATATTTAATGATTTATCCTTCGTGGACTGAGACTATCTCATATCATTCTCAATCCAGGAACAAATCATAGGGACCTCCTATCATTTATACATCTAGGTGATCTAATCACAAATGATAAGAAAGCAATCTCCTTTGTCACATAGTTAATTTGTACAACAACACCATGATTTATACAAATAGTGACGATATGGGTCATAATTGTCCAACATGGTGTTCTTTTTGGATCAATATAAATATGGAATTCCGAGAGGATAAAAATTCTAGATGTATTTAGTGATTTGACCTACCCTATGTCGACACGTCACTAGTGAAGTCCAAGAATTTCGAAACGACGAGTTACACTCACAAAGAAATGATGAATTGTTAATCAATTTTCCTTAATCAAATCAAACGATAGTTGATTAATATAGGAATAAGAGTTATTCTCGAATATATTAATCAATTGAGATTGTCTCGATCTAACATGTAAATATTTGACCTGCCTTACGGTGGCACTTATTTGTGGAATGTTAGGTTTCGGTGGCATAATAATTAGTTTTAGGTTTCTAATTCATTTTACATGGTCCATGCATCATGTTTAATTTTATGTCAAAATGCTTGTGATGATTTTAATATGTTATGAATGAAATTTTGAATGCATGTTTATTTGTAAAATTCAACCATTTTTCTTTGATATTTCCATACTTGCTAATGACAAACCTACGAGAGAAAATTATGTTAAATGAGAAATTAATATGAATGTGTTCTGGACTTTGGAGACCTAAAATTTATCCTAATGGATGAGTGTCCTCCAGAACTAACTAGAAAATGCTAGCCAAGCTGTACGTGATACTCACCACAGGTGTATGAGGCCAATGAGTAGGCCCACTGCTACTTGTTAGCATGGATGTATGATATTCTTGTTCCAAAGCATGAACCAATGGTTACATCATCTATGATGATGTAGTCATTGCAAGAAATGTTTGAGCTGTCTTCGGAGCGACAATATCATGAGGCCTTGGTCTCAGTGATGATCGCGAATATGAAGGAAAAGACATTCATCTGAAAGCATATCTTAAGGATAATAATCCACTTCAATATAGTCGAAACCCACATAGGTCGTATCGATGAGAGTAGCCAAGTGACTATGATCATTGACACTTTTCCAAAGAGTTTTTTTTTTTTGCAGTTTAAAAGCAACTTTGTTGTGAACAAGTTGATATTCACTCTTATATTACTGCTAGATGAGTTCACCTCTTAGGATTCCATACAGATGGATCCTCGTAAGTATCGTGGTAAGTGTTGTCGAATCTTTCAAATCTTCCAAGAAGAGAAATAAATATTGGGAAGGCTAAGGGTACATCTACTTAATACATGGAAAGACCTTGCTGAAGGTAATTTTACCATTAGAGTTAGGACAGAGGATGTCATTTCAGTAAAAACAATGAGTTACCAAGTTTCAATTTTCAAATAATAATCATTTGAATTTAAATAAAGTGTTGTTTATTCCATTTTTTTTCATATAAATTTGATGTCTATATATTATAAGCAATGGTTAATTTGCTATCCACTACTTTTATTTTAGTTTTAGTTACATTCCTTTTAAACAAGGATATCTTGAAAACTGTTAATGTGATTCATATAAAGAATTAATTATACAGCATGTTAATGTGGTCCAATTATGTTTCACATGCATGTTTATTAATTTTTATTTTTAATTATATTCCAGAACAAATCCTTCTTGATTGCTTTATGAATCATTAGGGCCTGCCCTGCCCTGTCCTGCCAATATGTTTAAGTAATGATCTTTTTAATATCATTAATTGCCATTACAGTGCGACATTAGGATGTCATTAGACTAAAACAACACTACAAACGACTCAGGAGCTTGCACTTTATTGGGCCACACACACACATGCAAAAAGGCAGTTTCATATTTTATGATCAATTTGTAATTCTGTAGAATAATTTAGTTGAGATTCCTGGGGATTGATGGCTTCACTCGTAGTAAAGGAATACTGAATACCCAACAGGCTCCGGCATTTATCATTTAACTATTCGAATGCTAAGCCACATCAGTAATAATGATTCCAAAAAAAAAAAAAAAACACAAAAATTGAGATTTTTCTAATTTGTTAATAATATATTAATTAATTTATATCTCTTCTATTAATATCAGATAACTTTTTATATCTCATAATCATTATTATTAATAACTATTTATATTTATAAATTTATTTCTATTTGAAGAGTGTTTTGGAATGGAATATATTTTTTCACTCTCCAATTTGCTACATAAATAAGTAAATATGCATTTAAAAAATAAATTTAGATAAATATTTTAGAGTTGCTCCTATTTTTATGATCGGTGTCTTTAACAATTCGGTGTCACACTGATTTGAAAAAGACTGATTGAAGATAAGGTTCACAAAAGTACCCAACACAAAATCTTTAATTCTTGATTATAAATAAAATTTAAAGAAACTAATCATAGTAAGTGATTGCTTTAAGAATTTCAGAAAAAGTTATCATGGCTCCAAGACCAAATGCTGTCCCAAAATCATTAATGCTGCATTATATTTTGAAGGGCACCTTGTTGCTCAAGCATTATCATCTGTCAAGTAAATTGATTAATAATTCTATAGAGAATCTGATACAGAAAATTCCGGATCTCTTCATCAATTTTAAGGTGGGCTATTTCTCTTTGCCTCTAGACTCCCTTCAATAAATGTCCCTTCAGAGCATTCAAAGTGGTAGGTGATGGGGACAGGGGTCTTGTTCACTTGAACAAAAGGTAAAGGTTCTTGATATAAAAGTAATCGTGCAATTGATAATTGAATCAGTAATCCAACATAAATATTATTCACAGTAAAAAGGTGTAAAAGAGTTTTAAGGAACAAACTTGCATCACTTTACAGTGATAAAACATGAAATCAACAGCCAAAAGGTTGGTAGAAGTGCCAAGGAACAAACAGATTTTACAATAAGAAAAGAAAAATCATATAAACTGTATCTTAACTTATACTAGACTTTTCCAAATGCACAAACGAAGTTAGCCAATTTTTTTGATGCAAGGTATCTCCAACTGCCTCACCTTAACCTGCAGCAAAAGGAAAAATTCCCTCCCATTACGCCTCGTGACAAATTTAACATACATAATACATTGTTTCTTTTACTGTCAAGCAATTGGTACTTCATTAATCCACATAGCACAAGGAAATCCCGCTTCAATAAAACAAAGTGAGATGAATGAGATTAGAAAGATGAAGAATTTTCATCTTTACTGAAGAAAATAGTTTTCTCTTCAATGAAATGCTTCTCTTGACAGAAGAGATCGCCTTCAGTGAAGAGAAAAGTTATCTTCCATAGAATTTACTAACCACAGATGTAATGCTTTACTGAATAATGCTTTAATGCACATTGCACAAGGAATCCAAGCTTCAATAAAACAAAGCGAGATGAATGAAATTAGAAAGACGAAGAATTCTCATCTTTACTGAATAAAATATTTTTCTCTTCAATGAAATGCTTTCTCTGAAGGATCGCCTTTCAGTGAAGAGAGAAGTTATCTCCCATAGAATTTACTAACCACAGACGTAGTTACTAACATCTTTAAATGTTTAAAACATCACATTTCATTTACAATGGCATCATGGTCTTTTGTATATTTTATCTTTTGCTTCAATTCTCAACATCCAGTACCACAGGCAAGTTTGGTCCGCAGCCATTTTATCCATTAACAAACAAGTCATATCTTAAGCAGGCAAAATGCTTCAATTCTAAAAAACTGTTAAAAAAGTATCAGCAACAGTGATTCACAAGTTGTTCCTTCTGCACCTTTTACATGGCAGGAATCAAATATCATAATTCTGCTTCGGTTGCATGAAATTCCTCTGTTTCTCCACCTTTTTAAGATGTGATGACAGTTGTATCAAATCAACAGTGTCCCCATGTGGAGAGTAACAATTCTTGTCATTCAAAATATCTGACTCTTGAGAAACCTCATCCATTTCGATTTTCAATTCAAAATCATGACCAGCATCAGGAACCACAGAGGACTGCATCTGAGCACCATCCATGGAGTTTGTTCCAGGTATATGAAAGCCTTTTGTTGCATATTTTCCCAAAGGTGTTGTATCTGAAGTTTTGTAAATTTTGACAAAGATTAGGAGGAGTGTGACTTACATGATTTATCAAGGGCCTAGCCATTGGGATTCCTGTTAAATGACTTGGCATTGACTGCGATTGAGCTGACAGAAGAGAGAGAGCACCACTGGAGTCCGAAATCCCGGATAATTCTTGGACAGTTGATGCTGGATCAAGACCAATGTAGCTCTCCATTGCTGACAGAGGAATTGCAAGCCTATGTTGTTTATCATTGTCTTGATAGAGGGAAGACTTTGTTAGAAGCTGCTCATTAGTGTTCGGTGCAGCTAATTGTTTACTATAAGAGGGTTTCTCTGAAAACTTAAGATGCTTAGCCTTTTCCGCTAATTGTGGACTATAAGAGGGTTTCTCTGAAAACTTAAGATGCTTAGCCTTTTCATATGTTTCTGAAAGTAGAATGCCACCCGGATGCTTGTCTGGGTAAATAAAGGATGTTCCCCTCGGTAAAGAAGTCCAAGGAAATTCAGTGCCTGCATGATACAAAAATGTAGAATGGAAGAAATAAAATTTCTGTTTACAAAAAGGAAACACGAAGTTTTAAGAACATGTCACTTAATACATTATCGAAGTAGGTTGTTGATATGTACAGGTCCCATGGGCATAAGGATTTAGTTCAGAATCTCTTAAGAATTCTTACTTACAAACATAATTAGCAATTGATTGTTCAACTGCTCTCAAAGAGAAAGATAATAAACAGTTATATCTTATTTCTAGTTTATTTGCTTCATACAGCTAAAATTGCTCCATGCCATTGAACTGATGTGTCATTTAGCAGCCTATACGAGAGTATCACGCATGATTTGTTTGTACTTCAACTAAATTCATTCCACCCTGAACACGTTTCCACATCCATCATATTCAACACTGATTTGGGTTTTTCAACAGCAAGTATTGTTTGTTTTAGACCCCTTCTACAAACCATGATATTATTTTACAAATTCTTAATTTTAATAATTGGATGCTTTAAAACAAATGTGTCACTTTAAACAATATGGCTTTTTTTTGTGCACACTGTTACTGCTCTCACAATTACCCCTTGAGAGACTCATACCATTCACCTTAACAACTACTACTAAGGCAACTAGACTTTATTATAACATAGAACCAAACATATCATTTTCGGTATCAAGATTTGACAAAAACACATGTTTTGCACCATAATAGTGGTCATTGCGAATCAAATTGATATACAACCGAATTTAGGGACATCATTGGCCCTTTTATTTAATTCTAATGCTCTGTAAAGATGACCATGGAATAAACCAAAGAATAAAAAAATAATAATAATAATAAATAATGGCCATGACATGGAAAATTCCTAAGTTCTCTTTTTATAGCCGTAAAACTTGACGACCTGGTCAAAGTGCCCAGGACAATAGGATAAGTTTTACAAACAGAATGGGATTTAGAAATAAAATATCATGCTGCAATGACCAAGTAAGACAGGACATTTACCAAATTTAATAGCAAAATCATGTAAATATATCATAATTAGTTTCAGCATCTAGCTGTTTCCTGGTGACAAGTGCTAAGAATAAAATGATTAGAAATTTTATGGGCAAGGGTACAAACATTTATGTAATTTAACAAGAAGCAATAAAAGTATCAGAAAAAAGTCTTGCATAAAAATCAGTTTAGTAATTTATCCTTGAAACCTAGAAAAAAGAGTTGCAAGCCTATAGATAGCACATGATAAATGAGGCAAAAGAAAAATAAAAAGCTTTACAGGCTTTAGTAAGCAAATCTGAACATAATCTCTCTAGATTTGAGGGAGTTGGATTGTATATACTTCAATTCAATCATGCATGGATGAGACTTGTATTTTCTTAGTAGATAAGAAAGCACATTTTATTCATAATCATACCTTGATATGACTGCAGCAACTTGTGTGATTTATCAGAGTGGATATTAAATTGAGGCTTCCGTCTACGCTCATTGTGGCCGGCAAGGCGTCTACGGCAACTGCGCTTACTATCATCAAATTCAGCCAGAAAATGAAACCTGATTAACCAAAAAAAATTACTGCAGCTAATAATAGCAACGAGAAAAGAGAAGATAGACTTGAAAAAAGGCGATGACGAGGTAAGAACATATACATGAAAATAATCAAGAAAGCAAAGGAAAATTCAAAAAACTCAAGATAAATGATACTGATAATATTACAAATTAAAGAACACGTAGGCCTACTGTAAACTTGAACACAATATTTAAACCAAGTATACCAACCAAAGTGAAACCAAAACAGAAGATCTTGAAAGTTTTATACGACTTTACACAGAGAATGATGAAATGAGGTTAGTATAGTTTCTGTGAGCAGATTATAGACGTAATGTGAAAATAATAATAGATCTTAAGTAAGAAGTTGCTCTAATATCTATGACAATATTACTGCAATCGAAAGTGAAGGCCAGAGGGAGGTAAAAGGAAAAATAACCTGCTACACTGCTGACAAAACCTTTGCTCATTTCCATTAACAATAACTTTGGGAGTCTTTGAATGAACCTCACAAACTTTATACCTTTTGTGGTAATTCTTTGAGGAACTAAGATCCTTGTTACAGCCATAAACTTGGCAAAGGGGAGTTTGCGAGCTTGAACATGTAGTGCGAGATTTCTTTGCTGTCAAATATGGAAGCAAAGAAGATACAACTGACCTCTCTTTAACAAATTTACCATCCTGCATATCTCTGAAATCAACCAATCTCCCTAGCTTCAAATCAATAAGTGTTGAATCCTGACTAATAGACTCCATACAAGAACTCGAAATTTTAGACCCAGATTCCTTCTCCCCACAAAACAAATTTGAAGTACCCAAGCAAGGAGGAATATTTGCTCTTTCATTGGTACAATTACCAATTTCTACATTAAGTGTCCCCAAACTCGAATTACCATGAGAAGATTTTCTTGTCAAGTCAGTGAAACCAAGATCCATAAATTCCATACTGTGGACACCATCAGTACCTGAAAAAAGCTTATTGATATCAAAATTATAGGAGGGTTTACTTTCCCATGCCATCAATGTTTTTTTACTTCTTGAAAAATAGTCAACAGGGAAGTCCACTTCATCAGAAAACAAAATGCCTTTCCCTTCAGAGCTATAGATCCAAGACTCCATCTTAGAGCAGTGTCAAAGTTGCACAAAATATGCAATACTGTAAATACCTATCAAAATTCACAAAATAATAATCATCACTCCAAAGCAAGTAGCCAATAAAGATAATAAAACCATACAACTTCATGCTTAGTATAAATTAAATAGCAATAACAGCAACATATGAATAATAACATTAAATATGGATAGATATGAATCCAAGACAACACTATACCAGCAACACTGACATGAAATTGATAATGTCCAGTTTCAATTGAAATGCAAATAACTTTGTCCTAACATCAAAATAATGTTCTCAAAATATATGTAATATCTTAGTTTGGCTGCAGAGAAAATGAGGAGAAAATTTGACAAACAATGGATTTACTTTCTATTTTTGGAGAAAGTAAGGAATCAACTTAAAAAGATTTTGTCACAAAATATATCAGTCAAGCTAAGATGTTTTTTCCTCTTTTCTTTTATTTTCATCTAATATGAAGAGAAATTGGGAATAGGAAGAAGTTCAAACTTCATCTCCTTCACTAAATTAAGTTTTCCCATTAACCAAACAGGAACAAATTAAAATATCCAAAACAATACCATAAACACATTCAATGCTCAAAATAAAACTAACCCAATTAACAAAATCCAAAAATTTTAACAACTTTCTTTTTCAAAAGCCCAAGAAGCAGGGTAAAGAAGCTCAAAACTCATAACCCGGCTCGCAAAAAAAAAATAATAATAATAAAAAAATTTAAAAAATTAAAAGATCAAAAGAACAAAACATTACCTAAAATTAAAAATAAAACTAAAAAATAAAAACAGTAGAAAATTTAGCAGCAGATGCATTACAATATTCCAAAATTTCTTTTCCGTTTCCTGCACTTTCCGGGAAACCAAACGACACACACAATCACAAAAACAAACAGTAAAAACAGGTTATTTCTTTCTTTAATGTCTTACCAGACCAAACAACAACACTGAAAGCAGAGAGAGAGAGAGAGGGTTATATTTTTTTCTTGTTCTCTGTTTTTTTAGGGTCCTCAGGAGTGTTGAGGAGGTCGAGGGAGATACACTGAGAGTCAACATGAATTCCACTCATCATGTCCAGCTAAAGTAGGTTTTTTTTTTTTTTTCCCAAAAAAAAATTGTGGAATTCCGTTTTTGGACATGACACAATATTGATTGGTGCTTGATTGTTTGTTTAGTTGGCGGGACAATTTAATCGGAAATCCGAACAATTTGTGATTAATCAAAAATAGTTGAGAATTTAATTGGAAATTAATTAGAAATAGTATAATTGATATTTTTCATTGTTGAGAGTAAAAAAATTTTAAAACACCTCTTAAAATTGTCTAAAAATCAATAAAAATCATTTATTAAAAAAATAATAACTAAACAATTTAAGAATTTTAATATCTCAGTAATAATTAATTTAAGTCAAAACATATTTTCATTTGTTTAATTATTTTTAATAGAATCCTTCTCTTTTTCATATAAAATCATTAATCATGCTCTAAAAATATATTAAAAAAAATTTTAAAAAAATATTAAAATGTGAAATTGGATAATTTTTAGGAAATCGTAAGTCGGAAATCGACCGATTAATCAATCAAAATCGTCTTTATATCGATATCAATTTAATCGAATAAAATCAATCGAGTCAAATCGTTCAAGTAGTGATTTACGATTAATCGACGATTAAATAACATGCTGATAATTAACGGGCTGTGTAAAATTGATGGGGATTGTGGATTTGTCTCTCTGTAACTAATTCATTTTACCTTATAACCCCAAAATAAGAGAGAAATTTCTAAATAATTTAAGAGGAATAATGTTGATTGTGGTTTTTCACCATGAAAAAGTTCAAATATTGAGGAGGTATAAAATGAGGTTTGTACTTGCCCAAGAAAAGATGATAAAGGCCCAAGGGCCCGGAGGGAATAAAAAGGTCAGACAAATGAGCTAGACAACGTATCTCATATAAGTTCTTTTAGGGTAGGTCCTGTTGAAGGTGGGCCAATCATTGATGTTGACCCGACCTAGTGAAGAAGTGGTGGATTTGGGATTGCGAAAGAATCCACTAAAACAGATCCGAGAGATCCAAAATTTACAACACGACCTGGTTGATGTATGCTAACCCGTGGAAGGGAGCTGGGAATTACAAGTCAATCTGTGTTTGAGTCAAGTGACGTGTGCCCTAAAGTGAGAAGATATCATTCTAGAAGGCTCATGACGACTATAAGAAAGTAGTGATTGACTGTGAAAGTAGTCCCTACCAGCCGCCGTATGCCGCCATAGGGCAACGTAGTGGCAGGGAAGTGGCAAAGCTCCCAGAGGCCGCCATAGACTGGTACAGTGACTAGAAAAAGACTAATCTAATTGGTCGAATAGTGGGTAGTTGAGAAAAGGTGTTATTGTAATGATAATATTGGCATAAACTGACATCATATGTGGTGGAATAGCAGATCTAGAAGCCTATATAAAGGGGTTTAAGTCTCAGATTCAAGGGATGAGAAAATTGGAAATTCAACACTTAGAAAGAAATCAAGAACCAAAAATCTAGTCATAGAAAGAGAAAGTTGGTCGTTTGTTTTACCATTGAGGGAATTGTAAGAGGATAGTGTAAGACCCAATGTGTTATAAACTCGTTGTAAGCTCACTACTCCATTTGTAACTTGGATCGGTCTTGATCCCGAGTAGTAATAAAATTCACCCCCTTTCTCTTGTGGACGTAGGTTGGAGCCACTGTCCACCGAACCACGTAAATATTTGTTTCTGTGATTTCTATGTCTGCTTGCTGAGTTTACATTTGGTTCGCTACTAACCAAAAAAATTTATTTTTGAGAAAGGTTTATTCGAAGGGTTAATTTCTCATATTACTATTCGAACGAAAACTACCGTGAACAAATAAGAATAATTAACTACTCAATAATCTGTTAAATATAAGGGGAAAATGAACAAATCTTTGAGATATGGACTAAACTTTTTAAATGTAATTGTCGTCCCTAATTTGTTATCGAGTTGAAACAATATACCTTCCTACCCTTGATTACTTATGTACCTTCAGAATTAGTGTAGGAGTGTCATATACAAGAGAATTTAAGTCTGAAGTTAGCAATCTAAAATAGTCTATAGAGAGCAAAAAAAAACGGGTACTTTGTTTGTGGTTTATCTGTACTTGCGGTCCATTCTATAATTGTATGGCGACCTTGATCCGGGATCGTCCATGTGGTGACATGAGAATTGAGGCACCTTATATGATGTGATCATATAGGACTGGACCCAGATAGTAATAAATTTCTTATAATATCTGTTAAATAAAGAAATTCATTTCAATTTACTAGATGGTCATATATGGATTGATCTGAATCCTCAGTGTACTATGAACTCCTGCATGATAGGTCATGTCCTTTGATTTACAAAGATGAGGTTGGTGTAAAAATTTTGACCAATAGCTACGTACTTTGGGGACATGGTTTAGTTTGTAGATGGGGATGTTTTACGTAGATATGAAGTTCACTCTATCTTGCGAGAAGTAGAGAAGTATCTTCCTTAAGGGTTGATTCGGTACTTTAAATATTAGAGCGCTCAAGTCTTTCTATTGCGAAAAGAAAGATTAATTTTCATAATAGTTGTGGATAAATCCTTCATTAAAGAATTAATGGTACTTAAGGTAAAAAAGAATTTGAGGGGTATAACAAACATTATAATCCGGCTCTAATTATAAGATACCCATGAAGGGTCAATCTATATGTAACACCGAGGTAGTTCGGCTTATATTATTTATCTATGGCAACGAGAGTGCAGTTTTGGGTTTTTGGTGGAATAACTCGAAGTTAATAATTCAGAATATTTAATTAAAGAGTTTATTTAATATTCCAGGATTATTGAAGCTTGGAAATGTAGGTCCATTTGGTTATCATGCTAGCTCGACATATTGTAACAAATTAAATATAATTAGATGGTCTAATGATAAGTGTGGTTTATACTCACTTATTAATGTCTTCTTAGTTTACTATTTTGTTAGATTTTAATGTAGTTTATAGTTTTTTTTTTTATGTTTTATTAGTAGGAAGCATTAGGACATGGATCTTGGAGCAATTATATGTGTTTTGGGTGTTGGGTTCTCATAGAACATGCCAATGATCTATTAAGCATAAAGTTGTGTGAATTAACAAAGTAAGTTGCGGAAAAATACTCACTTTGATCGGCAATGGTGGATGTGTAGATAACAAAAATTTGCAACCTTTGTCAAGTGCTCCAAGCTCTTCTTTGTATGTATGTTGAGCTCCAAGCTTGATCTTTGAATTCCAAACTCAAAGGGATAGTTTCCCTATCACCTTTGTAGACTCTTTTTAAGTGCTAGCTTAGGAAAATTTTGCTACAAAATTTCCGAATCAAGAGAAGCAACTCTCAACTTTGGAAAGGAGAAGAAGAGGGATGATGATTCACGCCCAAAAGCAAGAAGAGAGAAGTGTGAGATGTGTTTTTGATTTTCAAAAAATCAACAAATCAATTACCAAACTTCCAAAGTTAGTAAAGGTATTTCATAAGTCAAAAAATAAATTAATGAAAGTGTAAGAAACAAGCTAACACCAACTAACAACTTCCATCACCATAAAGTAAGTAGTTGACTAGTGATGTGACTTGTGGGCCCCACTTTAAATTCAAAATTCAAGTGGGCCCGCTAAACACATTTCGGGCTCGGGTTCGTTATTTCCGAATTAACGAATTTTCCTTCGCGACTTAATTAAATCAAATTTAATTAAATAATAATGCCTCGCAAAATTATTACGAAAGTCGCTCGCAAATTAATTCTAAATAAATTCGTTCGCTTGAATTAAAATCCAATTTTAAT